>KZ678518.1:0-74750 GCA_003019895.1 Coniella lustricola | reverse complement strand
AAAAAAAAAGAGAGAGACTTTGGATCAAGCGGCAGAGGACTCACAAAGAAGGCATTAAACGACAAGCCCACCACATACGCCGCGAGGGTGAACATCATGACCCACACACCCACGTCCTTCAACGCCATCATCAAGCCAGCGGCTGCGGCCTGGCCTTGGGCATCGGCATCGGCCTCGCCCACGTCCTCGAGCATGCGCAGCTGCGCCACCTGGCGCTCCTCGTCGGTGAAGCCCCGAGTGTTGGACGGCAAATCAGGCAAGATGAAGGCGGCTGAGATGGCAACGACCATGGTGAAGGCGCCCTCGATCCAGAACAACCACCGCCACGCAGCATGGCCCAGCGTGCCCTGCATGTTGGACAGCACGCCTGCGCCGACGAGGGCGGAGAAGGCGTTGGAGATGAGGTTGCCGCAGAACAGGATGGCGTTGCGCTTTGTGAGCTCGCGGCGGGTGTACCACTTGGAGAGGATGAGCAGGGCGCCGGGGAGGAAAGCGGCCTCGACGAAGCCGAGGAAGAAGCGCACGACGACCATGCCGGTGAAGTCTGTCACGGTGCCGGTGACGGTGGAGAGCATGCCCCACAGCAGCATGACGGCGCTCAGGTAGAGCGAGGGCCGTGGAATGCGGTTGATGAACATGTTGGAGGGCACCTGCATGATGATGTAGCCGACGTAGAGGATGCTGAGGCAGGTCTCGTACTGCGGGTTCGTGAGGTTCAGGTCGGTCTGCAGGCCCTTGAGGCGGGCGGCGGCGATGTTGTTGCGGTCGAGGTAGTTCATGATGTAGATGAGGACAAAGAGGGCGCAGCGCAGGTCGAGTTTGCGCTTGAGCGAGTGCTCGATGCGCTGCCGGTCGGCGGGCGTCAGGTGGGCGATGTTGAGGTTGTTGTTGTTGTTGTTGTTGGCATCGTCAACGTGGCCGCTGCTGCTTGCGAGCGCCGCCGCCGCCGCCGCCGCAGCAGCAGCACCATGCTCGAGGTTTTGGACATTTTGCTTGGACGAGTCGCGGTCCCTGGGCGCGATGGCCGAGATGTCGTCTGGCATTTTGAGGGTATGGTGTTGTGGTGTGTTGTGGCTCTTTGCGACCGTTCACTTACACTTGGACAGTCGACAAGAATGCCTGCAAAGTGTCTTGATGGGAAGCGTGAGACACGAGGAGCCAAGAATCACCCAAAAGAAGAAAACACGAGAGGGCCGATATACGGATGTCATGTATGTATATACATATACATATATACATGTATATCTCTCTCTCTATATGTACATATATGTGATCAAGTGCAAGCAGACTAGCGGTCGAGCTTTGGTCAGAACCTGGTTGTCCTAGAAAGCCAAAAGCAACGCTGGTCCACCTTTTTTTTGGTCTTTGTTTTTGGTCTGATCCGCCTCCGCACTTGAGGAGGGGGGGAATGATCGCTTATACGTTTGTCTGGAGTAGAGGCAGTGAAGACCTGTACCACTACAGCCAAGGTTGGGTGCATAGGGACTTGGCTGCTCTCCCTTGCGACCCACCCCGCGACCTAGTGAGGTCCAACCCCGTGGAGAAGGAGAATTCTGAACGAGTCACGATGGGCAGCGAGACGCGGGCTTTTCTGGGGATTGTGGAACGGAGCGTGGATCGGCCTTGTGGGAATACTGGGAGTACTGGCAGTACTGGGAATACGTCGACACAAACCAAGGTCGGCTGACCTGGGCTTGGGGATCATTGTTTTGCCGCCCTCGTTGGCTGTATTTCCCTGCTTGGGGTGAAGATGAGAGAGGGGTGTGTGTGATTCTGGAGTCCATCTGTATAGTCACGCATATGTCGTGCTTCATCTTGGCTTGGCTTGGTCGATACAGACTCCAAACCACTGGGGAGCTGGAACAGCACAATGGCCCATCTTGGCTGTCCGAGACTCGTTGAAAAGGCAGCCAGGTTGGCCGTTGACGGTTCTGCGGATGATTTTTTTTTTGGACTTGGTCGGTTACGGCCCTAGCTTCAATGGAACGTTGCGGTTCGCACGAGACGTCTGTCGATGCCGGTCCGTCGTGAGGCCGCCATGGCTAGTATCAAGGCTCAACACATTCTTACGTATTCTTTACGGCAGACATTCTAGGCAGCCAGCCAGCCAGCCAGCCAGCCAAACGACGCTATACGAGTCACGTTATGGCGTATCATGGATTCATTCATTGTGGGTGCTTGCTTGTGTCAATGTATTCTGGCCCGACGTGCATAGCGCAGAGATAGACACCCTTTGAATGCACAAATGAGGATATGCTCTGTACGCAAGAATTGGATTATAGTGTTCAAGGGATGTGGCCCAAGCACATACGACCATACCTAGTGGAAAACTTGGGATCCCGTCCGCTCTCCCCTAAATAAGCCACTAAGGGCCGGATTAGTAGTTAAGTGGGTGACCATTAGCGAATACCCGGTGTTGTATGTTTTTTTCTTTTTTTGGGGGGGGGGGGCGCAACTCAACTCCTTTTTGGTTTTCCTTTTTTTCTTTCTTTTTTCCTTTCTTTTTTTCTTTCTTTTTTTCTTTCTTTTTTTCTTTCTTTTTTTCTTTCTTTTTTTCTTTCTTTTCCTTCTTTCTTTTTTTCTTTCTTTTCCTTCTTTTTTCTTTTTTCTTTTTTCTTTTTTCTTTTCTCATTGCACGCCCGCTCAGTTGGTACGAGAATTTTCAAGTTTCAAGCTTCAAGCTTCAATCTTCTTGGACTGTAATGCATTGAACCAAATGGGTGAGTCGGATGGGCAGAATTTGTCTTCACCGCTTCGGTTCATGAACGGTGCTTCACCATGTGTTGAATGTTGATATGTCTGCGGGTAATTGTTCCTAGATCTACAGACAGGTTCGCAGGATGTAGACTGGGATTATTGGACATTGACCTGGGTCAACTGGCATGTACGGGCTTATGACTAGTCTATACCAACACGTCGAACACGCCTAGCATAGCTTTATGTGTTGGGACATCCATCTTGGGTGGAAGAAAAGGGGAAATCATGAGTGACTAGATGGTTCCTGATGGGGTGGAAAGTGCTCCGATTGGCCGACGAGTTGCATCGTATGGGGGTTTAGCGTTCCATGGCACAGTGCTGTAGGGCGGCATCGAGTCCCCAGTTGCCTAGAGAAGTCTGTATACTTGACTGTGGTGGTGGTGGTGGTGGTGGTGGTGCTGCCACGGCGCAGGCTGGTCCGCAGGGACTAAGCTGGTTGGTCATGATGATGAGCCCGTTTTCCTTCTTTTTCCCTGGACTATGCACCAAGCTTTTGTTGACGGGAACCGTTGCGTTTTGGACATGTCATATCCACCTCGGTCCTGCATGACTCACTTGTTTCGAGGTGTTCCTGAGAACAAGGCGGATTCGTTTTGACGACGACCTGGAACCATGTCGTCGCGTGGGCTGGTGGTTCCTGGTTCCTGGCGGGTGGCCCGCCTCCTTCCAGACGTGTGCCGATGCGGAAAAAAGCTTCTAGAAAAGACGGGGGAAAAAAAAGATGGGCCGGCGTCAAGACTCGCTTCACCTCAGCCAGACCTGCCGGCCGACTCACAAGACAATCGTACCACGGCCTTGGCGTTCCCCCGATGTGGCAGGGGACGGGCAAGGCGTCGTCCTACATCGACTCCTCATCCAGGATCCCATGAGTCAGACAGGTTGAACATGGCGAGCCACTGCCGGGAAGCTGCCAGACATGCATTGACAGCGAGGGTTCGGGTCTCCACTGGCCTCGCAGCCTCGAGCCTCCAGCCTCACGCTCGCCTCGGCCGGTTACAACCACCCCTGAAACTTTAATCGACAGCACTAGTTTGGGGGGGGGGGGAGCCACCTCAGCCAGGGAAGCCCCCCCGCGTCAACCGGCCGCACCACGCGAGCGCTATCACGGCCTCTTGCCATCTCCCAGACTGACGGAAGCCATTCGCTGGACGGGCCACGCCCTGGAGAGGAATGCAGGTAGCTTTGGCTCGCCATGTCTGAAACAAGCGACGCGATACGAGTGCGCGGCTGTCACGGTTGGACTGGTTGGGTTGCGGGAATCAGGACGATCACACCCAGTCAGGCCGCAACAAACCAGGCCATTCTGGCGACTGACCGACTGACTGACTGACTGACTGACGGAGTGTCTGTATATCGCAATTTGCAGCCTGGCGGACCCTTTTTCTGGCGTCGACGCCTGTGTCCAGAGTGGGAGACGGAGCCGCAGGCTGGGCCCTTCAGACGAGGACGCAAAGACGCAAAGACGCAAAGACGCAAAGACGCAAAGACGCAAAGACGCAAAGACGCAAAGACACCCACGCAAACCTGCTCCAGTTTTTCCCAACTCTGCGCGCAGAAATGAGGGCCGGCCACTTGGTCCGCGAAGGGGCTGCAGCTCCATCTTGGTCTGGTATTCTGCTGCCAGGATATTGTCTTTATCAGCCTGGCTGTCCACGAGTCCCGCGTGCGTCTCGAAAAAAGACTCTCGACCTCGACCTCGACCTCGACCTCGACTCTCGACCTCGACCTCAGCCTCGTGGGATCGTCCTTGATATCTACAACTCTGTCTCTCTCTCTCTCTTTGGCTGTTCCCTTCACTCCTCGTGGCACTCTCCTACACTTGGAAACGACACATGGCCAGGCAGTGGCCGCAACGGCACAGACAAACACAAGAAGCACTCGACAAAACTCCATATCCGACATTGTCGAGGCCCGACTGGGCAGATCCCTCCTCTTGCTCGGGTTCCACGCCCCATTTTGGCGCGCCAGGACAGTGCTGGGCCCTCGCGAATTTCCCATCGGGCATGAATACCCAGTGGAGCCTCCAACAGCAAGACATGGAGCCTGGGAACGCCTGTGGGAGTGGGCCCGCCCAAAAGTCAAAACCCGCGCCTTGGGCTGGACGACGAGTTTACATATCAACCGCCTCGCTGGCTTTTTGTCATGAGCTGGCAGTGTCTCTTTTTGCCCATTCTCTTTACCAGCCGCATACAGAATCCAGCTTATCGAGCAATTCAGTCCTCTTTCTCTCTCTCTCTGTCTCTGTCTGTCTCTCTCTGTGTCTCTCTCTCTTTCGCTCTCAATATTTCATCTGGAATCGCTGCGGCTCGAAATCGTCGCTCTCGGGATTCTCAACTATCCCCTATCCTTTGCTCTTGGTCCTGACAATATCGACGGATTTTTTGCTTCTTGTTCTTTCTTTCTTTCTTTCTTTTTTTTTTTACAAAAAAAATAAAATCCTTCTGCCAAACACTGGAGCAGTCGTCTTTTTGGTTTCGTTGTCTGTCAGCCCGAGGAACAGCACATCGTCAAGAGCGCTACCCTCTTTGTCGTCGTCGTCCTCCTCCTCCTTTTCCTCCTCCTCAAGGCTCACAAATCACAATCCCGCCAAAACAAACTTAACAAGATGCCTTCAACAATAACGCTGCAAGACATGGAAAAGGCCGCATGCTGCCTCTTGCAGATCATCAAGGACACGCCCGAGCTCAAGGGGATCAAGATCGCCGTCGCCGGAGACATTGCCGTGCGCAAATACTTGGGAGATGCCAGACAACAGGGCGGAGCTCGCTCAGCAGTAAGTCGCCTGGTCATGATCGTAATGGGCACAGCTTGGAGCCAGCAGAACACAGCAGAGCCTGACCATTCCCAAACCTCTCGCAGAGCATTGATCTCATCACAAACTCGTCAACTTCAGCCTCTCTTCTGCGCAAGAAGCTTGTCCACCACCCAATGTCGCCCTTGACCGTCTCTTCTGAGCAACTGCTGTACTACCACGCCTCTCGACCATCAGCTTCTTCTCAGCCTTCGTCTCCCACCTCGGGCCGCTTCCCAGCAGCAGCAGCAGCAGCAACAACAACATCGTCGTCGTCGTCATCATCCTCATCCTCCTCCTCGTCCTCCTCCTCGTCACAATCCCAATCGTCACGCATCGAAGTTCGCATCACTCCAGAAATGTTCTGCCCGTACCTCCCCAGCGCAGCAACCCTGGTGCACGACCTGCACACAACGCCCTCCTCACTTCCCTACCTCAGTCTCCCTGACCTCGTCGTCTTCAAGATGGACGCCTGCGGCCTCCGCGACTCAGCCCAAGGCAAGCAGGCCGAGGCCCGCGACGCTGCCGACCTGCTCGAACTTGCCGCCAAGCACTGCGCCCTCGACCTCAACCCCTCGCAACTGCGCGTCGTCGACGAGTGTCTGGCCGACATCCTCCGCCATGCCCCGCCGCCGTCGCAGTCCCACGGCAGCCGTCCCGGCGCCGACAGGCAGAGCAAGGCGTGGTGGCAGGCCCGCCTCACGGGGAAATGCGACCCGGACGCGAGGAAGGAGGTCAAGGATGTGCTGTCCGACATGCTCGAGAGCATGAATGTCAGCGACAGCTCCGGAGGCGCATCCCACAGCCACAGCCAAAGTGGCGCCAGTGAGGCGACGACGCCAACGAGCAACAAGCGGTGGTCGCTGGGCTTTGCAAGCCGCGCGTCGACGACGACGACGACGACGACGACGGTGACGACGACGACAATGACGAGCTCCAAATCATCCGCATCCTCTTCTTCATCGGCTTCTTCACCTTCTTCAGCTTCCACGCCAGCCTCCTCGGTCGATTCTTACATGGGCGCAGGCTGCTTCGGCAACTTCACCACCTCGCCTGCAGTCTCGTCACCGACTTCCTCCACGTCTTCTTCCGCAGCCACGAGCCCCCTGGAGACCACCCGGCCGTGCAGCTCGCCCAAGGACCACCACCTCACCTCGTCCGTGCCCTCGTCGGCCTCGACACGGCCTCGCAAGTTCAGCACCTCGCAGCACCACAGCCCAACCAAGGCATCGCACTCGCACGCGCACTCGCACGCGCGCAAGAAGACGGCCGACTATGGACGGCCTCGACGACACAGCCAGATCCTGGGCGTGGCTAATGCCACCGCCAACACCAACAACAATAACAGTCATAATGGCCATCACCACAACATGGACTCACCCGGCCTGACGCTCACAGGGCGGTTCGAGTCTACGCCCGGGCTTGACAGCAACCTCTACTCTTCCACGAGGGCTTCATACTTTTAAACATCCTTGCGACATCAGCATGTTTGACTTGTCGATACTACATTTTACTTCGATTCCTTGTACACACAAAAAAAAAAAGACGGAGAGCAGAATAAGAAAAGGAGAAAGATACCAGAGGGACCGACGCAAAGCTTACTACACACGATATAATGACGACGTTCTTGAGCGAGCTGGTCTGGTTACGTCGACTGCATTTTCACACGGAATAGACAAAGGGCGACAAAATAGCAGGCCTGGATTCAAAATTGGCGGAACTGGGCAAAGTTTTTGGCACAAGCAAAAGTTTTTGATTTGGGTTTGCATTCTGGCATCTTGGGAAAAGGAACAAGGAAAAGGAAAAGGAAAAGGAAAAGGACAAAATTCATGTACATTGTACTTGCGCCGGTGTCGACGCTTTACTAATACCCTCTTGTTGTAAAAGAAAGATTGATAGAGACTGATATACCCCCAGGATAGATAGACTTAGACTGTATGGAATGCTTGGATGTATATATATTATTTATAATCAGGTACACACTTGGCCATGTGGCTTACAAATAGTTGGATGGACTTTTCGCAGCCTCATCATAGTACCAAGTTATTATTCTGGCTACCAATCTGTTCAAGGGGCGTCTGGTGTCTTTCAAAGAACGGAGCAGCAAAGAGGAGTTGTAGTCATTTCCGTTTCGTCTTGTGCTGTGTGAAGAAACGGTTCGTCAAATATGGTGGGTGGGCTTTTTTGGATCTCGTTGGTCGCATCACACCATGCGACTATAACTACTGAACATATCTGGCTGGGTTGATTTCCTCTTTCTCTTTACTGGGAGTCAAGCCCGACCTTCAAACCTCCTCCTGCAAGAGCGGCGTACCCTCATTCGGCCTCACAGTATTCATCCTCGTCGTCGCCCTCGTGCTGGCTTTGACCCTCAACGCCTCACGGATCTCGGCTACACTGCGGTCCGTCCACGCATCGAAGCCCGTCAGACTCAACGGATACAGCACCTTGTTTGTCGACGCGTGCATCCACTCCGACACATCCGGCGCAGGCGACCGCGTCAAGACATCCAAGTCCGCCGACAAGTCGCGGCAGTACTGCTCGAGCGGCAAGTCGTTGACGTCGGTGCCAAAGGGATCCTCAATCTCGCGGCCGATGCGCTCAAAGCTGAGCACAATGTACGCGGCGAACAGCGTGCCGGGGATGGTGAGCCAGCCGAGAAAGTTCCACAGCTGCAGGGGCAGCAGCAGGATGTAGACCCAGGTGACTTGGGCAATGGCAATGCTGTACGCAATGGGGATGGGCGTGTCCGAGATGCGCTCGAGGCCTGCTTGGATCTCGCTGAGATTCGTGATGCAGTTCATGGCGGAGCCCTGGTGCAGGCCGTCGAGGGTCCCCTCTTGGATAATGTGCTTGATGTAGGTCGAGAGGTAGGTGAGGATTTCCAGTGGCAGGTTGCCGAGGTTTTCTGTTGCATTGTCGAGGACTTCGCGTGGGTCTTCCACGGTGAGTGGGAGGCCTAGGTACTCGGCGGCGCTGTGATTTGGTGTGTCAACATATGGCATTCTTTTTTTTTTTTTTTTCCAAAACCTCTTGACACGTGAGCAAGCATATATGAAAGAAAAAAAGAAAGAAGAAGAAAAAGGGATTTGTGCCGCCTTACTAGAACCACCTGCTCTTGGGCTTGCGAACAAGCAAAGCCTGGTTCGCCCGTCCCGCCATGGTATCCAGATGGACGACCAGCGGCGCCAGATCCAAGTACATGGTCGCAGGCTCGAACCGCTGGCGGTGCTTGAGCGACACGGCAAAGGCATTCAGCAGGTTGATGGCCGACAACTTGCCCAGCAAGTCCTTCTTGCCCAGCTCCTCGGACTCGGCATGGCGCTCGCGCGCAAAGATCCAGAGCGTGCGCGCCAGCACGCGCGAGTGGAGCAGCAGCGCCGTCCAATACTTGCTGCCGTCGCTGTAGCGCTCGTAGGCAGTCGAGAAGCGAAACGACAGCGCCAGACCGACAATGAAGCCCAGGACTGTCAGCAGGATCGAGTTGATGCCCAGGTCCATGACCTTCTCGCACACGGTCGTGATGGCAGCCGCCCAGACGCCGACAAAGACCAGGGGCGCAATGATCTTGGGCAGCACGCTGCCGTACAAGCGCAGGCACAGAGGCACGCGGCTGAACTGGCGGATGTCGCGCGGGCCTTCCCAGTACTCGTCAAAGTCGGGCTCGAACGAGTGCAAGTGCTTGAGGCCGCGTGGCGCGTAAAAGTCGTGGTGCTTCCATGTTGGACCGCGCGTTGTGCCCGACGGAGAGGGTGTTGACAGTCCGCTGGCATTGCTGGTGAAGCTGGTGCCGCGGAAACTGCTGCTTCCGCGCAGCGTGTTTGAGGCCGACATGGCGTTGGCTTGGTCGATCTTGTCGGCTGTGGTGCCCTGGGTTCTTCTTGACCCTGAACTCCTCGACTCTGGAGTTGCGTTGTACCGACTCGCCGGTAGTGGAGAGGACAGAAAAGCTCAAGGAACACGAATCTCCAACGTCCCCAAAGAAACGAGCTCGATCAGGCCCAACAGCAAGGCGCTCTGGCCAAGCGCTCCAAGGGATGTCCATTGCGCGCGCAAAAAACTAAAGAGCAGGGGGTGGGTCAGGACAGCGCGTGTTGTGGACACGGCGGTGAGCAGGGGCCACGATGCGCTGCGCAGCCCGCCTGCGACCATGTCCAACGAACACTCAGCCTTTCATTCACTCATTGCGTTGATTGGAGTTGCGTGTCTCTGGAAGGATGTATGAACAACGGGATGTGTGCGTCTTCCCACGTGGCGGTTGCTGTCTTTGTCGGTTGTACTGTCGTAGCTTCACGCGGCGGTCAACTAGTTTGATGGTGTTGTTTGTTGATGTGAGAAATGTGGAGTGAGACTAATGGCACTATTCCGAGAAGCGGTTGCATGGTAACTGACATGAGGATCACCAGCAAGCTCCACTGGAGCTGAAGGAAGAAACCCATATATGCCCAAGATCGGATATAGACAACGAATCGCATGCTCTCAAAGTTTTGGCTCACCCGCCTTCTTTTTCGCTTTCCCACTGTCGTCCTATGGTCTCCTCGTCGGTGTTTTATTTTTCTCCTGTCACGATTGGATGTGATAGCCCGCCTTGGGGCGCAGACTTGAGACGACAATTGACCGTGCATCTCGTTTCGCCAAGATTGACGTCGTCCAGCGAGAGTTCTATAGCGGTGCCGTTGAGCCAGCTGCATGTCATGTCTACAGCAACCCTGGTGGGGGAGGGAGGCGCTGCAACATGCACCTAATACCTGTTCTGATTTATGACTCCGAAAATCATGTTGCAGCGTGATGCTCCGAGTCCGTCAGATCCAAAGCTGAATATACCGCTGGCAATCTGGCCCTGCGAGACTAGAGAGTGTAATAGTGAACTCTAATCTTGTGCTGCACTGGCCGCGTCTGTTGGGGCCTGTGCCAACCCCCAAATCCCAAAAGCTGTTGTATTGCTGGTATTTGCAGCACAGAAGTGTTGATCCGTGACGTTCAAGTCGCCAATATCGATTGCATCACGGTTACAGGCCACATCCGCAGTAGAGTTGTCGCTGAAATGCAACACCGATTTTAGCTGGATCCGCAGTTGCCAGGCCGCCGAGTATGCCGTCTCTCTGCCTTGGATGCAGGAGAATATGAGGCAGATTGGAGAGACGTTACCTTGAAAACTGCAGGCTGTAGAAATTGCCTCAGCCATGCGCAGACTTGACACTCGAGTGCGCACTTTCACATATTATTGCTCAGAGGCGATTCTCAAGCAAGGCAAAGGAAGAGACCGACTTCGAACCCAAGCAGAACCACAGTCTGACAGCTCCAAGACTCGTCGTTGTTCCATTTGGTAAACGCAACGAGAAGCCACAAGACAAGACAGGCATGTAGCATATAGGCGGCATGAGTCGAGATATTATATTCGAGCGCAAATATCCACGCAACGTCGTAGCATAGGTGGTAGTGCCGACAGACATGATGTGCGAGTTGGTAAGAATAAAAATCGTAGGCGTAAACTTGCCTTGATGGAGAAAAGAGTGGAAGCGGGGACAAGCTGCTGCATCACCAGTGACTTTTGTACTTGTATCACACTGAGGCTGACGTCGAGAGGGTTAGGGCTGTGAGACAATAACCCTAACCCCTACCATTGTATCACGGACTCGCAACCCAAATTCTCTCTTGCAACCACCCCGTGCAACATCATCACCGCCACCAATACCATTGCTGGAACTTTGACTGTAGGAGCATGTGGCTGGTCCTTGGTGCGCAGTTGAGCATTCGGACGTATTTGCACACCGCATAGGTCCTTCCATTCATTTCGGGATTTCAGTCTGGTCGTTGTATCGATCGTTCTCTCGGCGGGTTTATTTTCTCCTTCTTTTCCTGCATTGAACCTGTTTCCCACAAACCATCATCTTCACTGCTTCTCATTATGGAAAACCAGGGCCAGGACCAAGTGGTCGACCTTTGCAAGGAGACCATCGCCCGCATCGACGTCCTTCTTGCCGAGCTGTATGCTCTGACGGCAGCCTGGAAGCAGAAACTCGAGGCCGCAACAAGACTGGAGCGAAGGGAGCAGCCCGACCCGATACCGGGTCTTCACGACTTCATCATCTCTGTCAGAGGCGCTAGAAATTCGGTTCGGCGTGTGCTGCGGCTCAGAGAGGCTGAGGCTCAGGCTGGGGCTGAGGCTGCTGCTGCTGCGCAGTTGGAAGCAGGCAGCGAGGTCACCAGCAGCATCACCCAGGAAGAACGAGACAGCAAGCAACTGAACGTCATCCAATGTTGCGGACTTACTCCCTTGCAGCAGCAGTGGGATATCATCAAGCGCACCCGGGGGTTGCTGGCCTTTCGACGCAGGTTCGCGGGCAAGACTGGCAAACTGGGACCGACGATTGATGCCGTGGTTGAGGATGGTACAGAGTGGTTGCGCATCTCGACTGTCACAGAAAAGAAGCTCATTTACCAGCTAGCGCAGCAAGGATGGCATCCAGATGACTCATCCGATGAAGAGGATGGAGAAGACTCGGATGACAGCAGCAACGACGACGACGACGATGGCGGCATTGACATTATCAAAACTACCAAGCAGCTGGTCACAGCAGCACGCACGTACCGTTGCAACACGCGCATACCGACAATCCGACTCGCGCTGCCGAACCTCTCGCTGGGAAGCAACCACGCCATCGACAAGATTCTCACCAAGGTGCGCAATCTTGGTCAGTCCAAGAAGCAACAGGGTACGGTCAACATTATCGTGGACTGTGCGGAGAGCACCTTTCTGCAGCAGCCCATACCACCCTTGGAGCAGGCATTTGTCAACCTGTTTTCCGACACCAATAAGGACCGCATTACTTTGACCGTCAATCTGGAGCTCACCATCATCCTCAGTCTCGTGTCGGACATTGCACACGGCTCCATTCAGCCGCAAGAATGGTACTCGCGCCAGACCCTTTCCCATATCGAGGACGAAAAGCACGCACCTGGCGTCAGGCTCCAAGGTGTCTACAAAGCATTGAGCGGGAAACGTCTGCAGTGTACGCAGGAGATAGCCCGAGAAGTGCGGAATATTGTGGCTGACCTGGGCACTGAGGCCACAAAGGCGCGCACTTTGCTGTACTTTGGGCGACAGAGCATGGAGGAGGGATTCGACGCTCCTTGCAGCCCGGTCACAGAGGGCAATGGCAGTACAGACGAGCACGGCCCTGGCTCAGCAGGACAGGCAGACGGTCAAGAGCTCCTTGAGCAGCTGCGGAAGCTGTCGGCGTACCCTGTGCCGGATGGGCTGCAGCTGCCGATTGAGATTATTGGCGACGATGTGTTCAATCACAAAGACCATCTAGCGCTGATCGAGGCCGGTAAGCTTCCTCCGGTCGCGGCCAAAGTGTGGACCAAGCTCGACAGGCCGTACAACAGGTCTTGCTATCTGTGGGGCTGGCTGCAAGACATCACCACCATGTCTGCAAATAACCTCAATACCCGACTCATTGATGCTACTGTGGACAAGGTATGTACACCTCTTGAAATACGCCCAACGGCGCCGTTGGGTCATTGTACTGACGAAATCCCTTCATGTGTTAGGAACGGAGCAGTGCTCTCGATGTCGGCCCAAGGCTATATCTAAGTACGCTGGCTATCAGCATCAACACAGCAAGGCCATGCCCCATGGACAAATGGGATCAGATCAAGGATGCCAAGCACGAGCGGAAAGAAGCGAGGACGAAGGAGGCCAAGCAGATGAAGGCCGCGGGAACGTGGGGCCCAAGCCTCGGGATCCCGGTGAAATGGGACGAGAAGCAGCTTCAACGACAAGACAATCGCCGGAAGAAAGGCGGAGTCTCCAGCGGAACAGCCGTTTCACCAGTATCTTCTCCCGGAATCTGAAGTATGAAATGCTCATTGGCTTCAAGTGTTGCGTCAATAAGTACAAAGTTTGGTATCTGTAGCGTCATCTGGGTATTCCTCAGTGTCGACACCCAGAATGCAGAAAGGAAGAAACACCACATTGCAATCATCCCACCAGTGACCTCATCTCGCTTCCATCCATTCCCAGCAGATGCATAGAAAGCATCTTCACTGTATTGCATCTGAGTAGGCTTGAGTAGCTGCAGGCCCGCCTATCAAACCTCCACACTAGAGTATTATGCTCCATCTTGCAGTAACAGCCTTCCATCCAATAGCAATGTCCACTGACTATAGGAAACCCAGACAACGAACCCGCATAACCACAAATTGCTTCTATTTCCAGCCTTCTTCTAGGCTTCAAGGCGTCTTCCACGGGGCCCAAAAGGCCCAGCAAACTTCCACACCCCAATATCGGCACTCGCGAAATCCTCTTCAGCAAACTCACCGTTGCTTTGAATCTAGAACCTCGGTGCGCACAGGGTAAGATGGCTGGCCAGAGGATTCTTTTGACATGCAGTAGTAAGTAGGTCATACAAGTAGCCAAGTATAAGCAGGCGGTGGATCGTTGCAGGCCTGAGCAAAAAAGAAGCATTTGGGATTCCTGCAATGGGCAGCGGGCCGCGTCCTTTGTCAAAGCTTGGTTATAGTGAGGGTGTGCCATCCGCCAGCCAAGGCTTCGAGAACAGTTGATCCTCGTTGTTTAGCTTCAACCAATCCTTCGAACTGTTTACCAACGGCGGTTTCTCGTTCCGTAGGCCCAAACTGCCGGGTCCTTTCCTTTGTTTCCTTGTTTCCTCAGATGAGGTTGCTATGTGCTATGTATATTACCTGCGTCCTCACCTAGTATTAGTGGTTGACAAGTGAACGCTGATTTTGCTTGTTGAATATGCACTGAACGTGAGACCTTGAAGAAGGATTATGTGTGGGAAGATTGAACTCAGCCACACATGTGCAGATATATCTTCTGGATCAAGAATGTCCTGATCTGAGACCCACAGCACGGAAATCCTTCGATGCAGTACAGAGCGTGCGGCTGTCGAGTTTCTGGACAGCCAGCAGGAGAGATAGGGTTCAGTGGGGTCAGTGAGGGACCAGAATGGATGAGAGGAGCTGATTGCAGTTGGGTGAATTGTCATGGCTAGTAAGTCCAAGGTATCATGCTGATATTGATACTTGCTGGTTTCCGCCTTCGCTACTAGTCCACACAACACGAGGATACCGCAGAGAAACGTTGACGACCGTGGACGAGAGAACAACTCGAGTCATCTCATCCAAACAGTTTGCAACACACAGTGCTCGAAGCCAACCTAAAAGATATCCTGTAACCCAAAGGCCACACTCTGGAAGCGTGGCCATGTCCACACCGGCAAACAAGGTCCTCCTCCGCCATCAAAGATCTCCTTCCCCACAAAACGGATCTGATGTGCGTTCCCAAGTCTCGGACCATGACAGCATACTGCATCTGAAGGAAGCAAGCATCAAATCATTACCTAGATGCCTACTAGGTAGATACATTGCTCGACCAGACTAGCCCTGCTCGCCCACTCCACAGTAGTGTGTGGGTACGTACCGGTTCATTTAAGGATGCCAAGCTTCTGACGGGCTTTGCATGGGGGGCTATTTTGAGCAGACGAGGTTTCGAGCTGACATAAACAAAGGAGAAAAAAAAACAATAAGCATAGTACACAGAGACAGACAGAAAAAAAAAAGATTGCATGAACAAGTGATCGCCAGTCAGCATGGAAGCGTTGACGCCAGCTTACCTACGCCAGAAGCCGGGCCTGGTATTTTTGCATTTCGCGTGGGGTACAAGCATCCAAGTACTTGGTAATTACCACCCAACCCAGCAAGAAACGGAACAGAACAGCACAAGGTAGACTAGGGCGTTCAGTGGGGGTTTCTCCAGTGGTTCAGCAGGCCTTCGAGGCTCTAACGGCCCCTACAGCCTCTGGTGCCCACGCGCCCAAGCCACTGTACCCCCCCTTGCCAGCCCGCCCTCCCGCCTCCCCGGGGGTGGGGTGGCCCCAGCCTGCATCACAGGGCAGCATAGCGCCAGCGCGAAGAAGCAGCTGTACTGTATTGCTGCAACGAGAGCCAGCCACAGCGCAGTCCAGCCAAAGCAAAGCAAACAATGGACGGCCGAGAGGCCCGGCGCCGGGGCCTGTTTCGACCACGGGCCGGGGGTGCCACAACCCAAGCTAACCTGTCAACGCAACCCAGCTGTCCATCAGCTTGTTCTTTGTTCCGTCATTGTGGGGGGGGGGTCTTCAGTAGCTTACCTGCTGTCTTTTCTGTTCTGCTTCACTGGGCTTGCGTTTGCTGGCTGCTATTTATGAACATGTTGTATCGGCTTGCTTGTTGGCGGCTTTGAAGGCCGCAATGTCAGACTTGGGAAACTCGCCCGGTGGCAGTCTGTCGAACCGTTTCACTTAATAATGCATCTTTCTTCTTGTTTTTGTTGTTGCTCCTCTTGTCGTTTCCTTACTTACTCACCGGCTCACACCAACACTTCTCCTTATTGTTGGTTTTCTTTTTTCCTTTTTGTCCTCGCTGTCTCTGCCTTCCATTGGTCTTTTTCTTTTTCCCCTTCTTGTCTGGGAAGAATTGGGTAATTCGGTGAGAATACAAGTCACATTTGCGCCTGTGGGAATTTTAATACCAACACAACACAACAAATATCAGGGGTCGTATCCTATCCCTTTTCTTTCTTTTACTGTCTTGTGTTTTGCGAACGACGACTTGTCGTCCTCGATTTCTCTTTTTCTGGCCTCATCAATAGCCCGGTGCTATTGTACATCAAGTCAAACTGTACTCGACCTGCTTGCTGCGGACATGAATTAATCTTCTAATTCTTGAATGATCAATTCTTAAACTCTGAAACGACTCTCTTTTTACAAAAGAAAAAAAAGACGTCCTCCTTCTACTTTCGGTTCAAGTTCGACATATCCAACAAAGTCCTGGTGACTACCCACATCTCCCAAGACATCATTGCCCTGCCCAACGACGACGATAACGACAACGACTGCAGAGAACAGTCAGTCTCTCAAAACGAACACATCTCGAAAAAAGAAAAGAAAGTAATACAAAAACAAACCAGACATGGACACCCTCCCAAGCACCTTTCCCAATTTCGCCTTCCTCCCGGCCGAGATCCAGCTGCAGATATGGGACGCTGCCGCACCAGTCGAGCCAAGTATGCACATGCACATGTTTGACGTGCGAGCACCACCACCACCGCCAACAGCCACACCCACAACCACAACAATCGCAACACACAAAAGAACAGCCTCCCACACCCACTCCCGCTCCCGCTCCCGCTGCTCCTCCTCCGGCAAAGTCCGCAAGCCCTCCGCCTCTCCTCCGCCCCGCCGGAACATCAGCTCAAGCAGCCTCTTATCCCAGTCCTCGTCCTCGTCCTCCGCCGTCGAGCAACAGCAGCAGCAAGAGGGCCTGATCCTCCAACCCCTCGACACATCCCCCCAAGCGACATCCACAACCTCCCTCCCAGGAGCCCGCTTCACCACCGACCCGAGCATGTACAAGTTCCGCCAGCGCCTCGCAGCCACATGCACCGACTCGCGCCGCGCCGTGCACCGCAGCCAGGCGGAGATTCCAGAGGCCGACCGGGCTACCGTGGAGCTTGGAGCGCGAGCGGCAGCAGGAGGACAGCAGCAGCAACAGCAGCAGCGGAGCGTGCCATATAATAATGCGACGGATGTGCTTCACTTGCGCTTTGTCACCAGTGCTGCTGCCACGGCAGGCCAACCGCAACAGCAACAACGGCGTGCCAGCACACCGCCTCGCTCCTCGTCTCCAGATGCCATGGACATCGACGCAGACAGCGACATGGACGTAAACAGCAGCAAGCACCGCCCACAAAAGACTCAAACCAGCAAGTCCACCGCCCCGCTGAGCACAATCTTCCAATCTCTCTGGTCGAGCTCCCTGGCCACCACGCTGCACCGCGCCCGCCGCATCGCCATTGACGTTTCGCAAATCTGGCCCGAACTCGCAGAGCAGCAACACAAGCTGGTCCAGGACATTGTTTTCTTGGTGTGCACGCTGCAAAATGACCTCGAGGTCTTGTATCTTGTTGATTACAGTGCGGGCCCGGGAAGATATCACCCGCAGCGCAAGGCTGAGGAGATGATGCAAAAGGAAGGGAGTGAGCTGTACCGTGCGCTGCACGGGCATCTATTGACAGGGAACAACCAGCCACAACAAAACACTGCGCTTGCAGCAAAGGACGGTAATTGTAATCAACAAGACGATGGTGCTGCCGCCGGCATTGTCAGCATGGAGGCATGGAACCGTGAGATGCAGCGCCAGGGCGATGTCATTCACGGCGTTGGCAAAATCTGGCGCGAGATCTTTGATCTGGAGAAGCTGGGCTGGCATGCGCGGCATCCGGCCTTCGTCTTTGGAGAAATGTTTGGTGAGGTTGTGCGATTGCAGCAGGGCAACTGGTTTGGCGAAGGACAAAAACAGGCCGTCTTCAAGGGCGTAAGAGTGTTGGTTGCTCAAGATGAGTAATTTCTGGGTACACAACGAACTGAATGTTTAATGATTTCAACTGGAATAAATAACGGGATCTGGTACAGGGTTCGGCGCATCATTGGCTCTGGCAACAACATTTTCGGATTGGGAAAAATATAAAGTGCCGCGTAATAGGATAAAGCATATTCTGGTGAGCAACAGCATCGTTTGCACTGCATAGCGTGGCGTTAAATAGTAAGCAAAAACAAAGAGATTAGACTTACAAGTAATAAAACGCACACAAGTCACAAGAACACCTCCCCAAGAAATCCGCTTCACACGCATTGCGAAGTAAGCTTGACGATACAATGTTAACAGCATGATATTGACCTAAAGAGGGTGGACTTGATGAGGCAAAGAAAGGTATGGCATTTCCAAAGGCTGGGAAAACGACCGATCAGCTTATAGCAAGTCGTCCACATTCACCATCATTATATTCAAGCATAGCCGTTGGTGACCAGCCACTCCTTGAGGATGGCAGCGTCTCTCTCCTTGTATGCCGCGCGACCCCTCACCTTATCCTTGGTGGCTTCGAGAGTCCGGTTGAACGCCGTAGTGTCCTTGTCCTTGAAGAAGGCCTCAATCTCCTCGAGGTCCTTGTAGGAGGTGAATTTGCTCAGCGAAACGTTGATAAAACGATCCACAAGAATGGGGTTTCCGCCAATCTTCTGCTCAATCTGGCCCCAGTTCTCCGTGATGAACTTCCAGAGCAGTGGCCGTGCTACACGGTTGCTGGCCAAGCCACCCGAGAGCATGTGCAGATCGCCGGGTGGTACGCTGTCCGAGGCTGGTGCAGGTGGTGAGACGTTGAAGAGGAAGGGCAGCAGAGTGTTGGTGATGATGGACTCATCCGAGCATGTGCCCAGGACACCCAAGCACACATCCTTGCTGTCTACAGCAGGAGCGGCGTACCACTCTTTCTTCAGGACCTCGGTAGCAGTAACTGGGTCGTTCTTCATCGCCACACGATATACTGGACTTCTGAGGTCAGCGTGCAGACGGTTGTCCTCGGGCGAGGACGAGTAGGCCTTGAAACGTTTCAAGGCCTCTTCCGTGACGCTATGTATAGTGTTAGTATGAAAATAATAAGAAACTTTGCTTCGAACAATGATGCAGTGACAGTGCTTACCCAGGGTGACCGTTGATACCAGCCGTGAGGAGCAGGCGCTTGCGCAGCAAGCCAGAGTTGAAATCCTCACCTGCTGGGAACTCCCAACCAACCTTGCTTAGAGCATTGTCAATCAGACGCAGCGTGAAAGCCTCTAATCCCTTCCTGGTGGTCTCGTCATCGGAAAAGATAGACTTGACTAAGCTGATAGAGTCCAGAGCCTGGCTCAAGACGCGGAAGTGAGTCTCACTCTTGAGGCCCTGGATAAAAGACAGCAAAGCAGGAGTTGTGCCGTAGCCAGAAAAGGCAAGGTCGGCAGCTGATCCAGTAATAAAGATCTTGTCCTCTGTGCTCAGACGGTCCAGCTGGCTAGCCAACTTCTGCAATCTCGCCGGTGGATAGTTGACACGGTAGAAGGCAGGCGCGTTCTTGTTGATGACATAGAAGTCGTCGTTGACGTCGCGGATAGTGTCTTCCTTGGCCGTCAAGGCCAGAGACTCGACACCCTGCGTGTTTGTCTTGCCTTGGAAAGCCAGGGGAACCCACCAGGTCGTCGTGTCATCCTCGGGCTTGACGTCGCCTGTGGACAAGAAGCGCGATTGCTTGATGGTGATTTGACCAGGCTCCTCAGCCACTGTCAAGACGGGGAACCCAATCTTCTCGATCCATGGCTTCATGAGTGCAGGCACATCGACACCCGAGGCTTCGCTCAAGGCTTGCCAAAGAGCCTCTGTCTTGGCGTTGCTATATGGGTGTCTCTTGAGGTAGATGGACACGCCCTTGATGAAAGTCTGGACTCCAAGGTGATTGGCCAGCATACGAATCACGGAACATCCTTTGAGATAGCTAATGGAGTCAAAGACTTGGTTGATGTCAAGAGCGTCACGCACAGTGACCTGAATCGGATGAGAAGACCGAAGACCATCCAATTTCAAGGCCGTCTCGTAACCCTCGTTGATGAACTGAGGCCACACCTCCCAGTCGGGGTGTAGATGGTCTGTGGCCAGCCAGCCAGCCCAGGTAGCAAAACCTTCATTCAGCCACAGCTCGTCCCACCAGTCCATAGTGACGAGATTGCCGAACCATTGGTGAGCGAGTTCGTGGGCGACGACGTAGGCAATTCTATTGAGGAAGCGCGAGTCGGACTTTTCCTCGTCATAGAGGATGGCAGTCATTCGATACGTGACTAGACCCCAATTTTCCATGGCACCGTGCGTGAACTCGTGTACAGCCAAGATATCGCTCTTGGGGAGTGGGTAGTCAAGATCGAACGCCTCGGAGAAGTAGTCGATGATTCTGGGCGCGTGCCACAGAGCCCACTTGCCCTGCTCCTTCAAGCCGCGGGTGGTGTAAACACGGACAGGCAGCTGCTTGCCATTGTACCGGCGTTCAGTAAAGGCCTCGACATACTCAAAGTCGCCGACAGCCCAGGCGAGCAAGTATGTGCTCATGACGGGAGTGGTCTCAAAGGAGACAAGCTGCTTGCCGTCGGTGGTGGGCTTGGTGTCCTTGACAGGCATGTTGCTGAGGGCCACTTGGTCGCTAGGAATCTCGACGGAGAAGTCAAAGGTCGCCTTGAGGTTGGGCTCATCGAAGCACGGGAAGGCGCGTCGAGCATCGGTGCTCTCGAATTGGGTGCTCAACATGTAGTGCCACTCTTCGTCGCGCGGCACCGAGTCCGCGGCTGGGGCAGCAGGCTTGTACTGTGAGCGGTAGAAGCCAGCCATCTTGTGGTTGATGGCGCCCTCAAAGTCGAGAGTGACCTTGGCCTTGGAGACGGGCAATTCGACATCGAACAGGATGGTGGCGCGCTGTGCCTTTTCATCGTACTGGAAGTTGGACGAGGAGTACGAGGTGCTGGCCTTGCCTGATTCGACTTCGACCTTTGCGGTCTTGAGGGTCAGCTCCAGGGCGTTGAGGACGATTTCCTTGGATGGCTTGACAAAGTCACCCGTGATCCTTTCAACACTCCAAGTCAGCTCTCAAATTCTTACTTGTGTCTGAGCCTGCCAACACCACCAAGTGATGGCAGGAAAGGCAAGATGACGGGAAGAGACAAAAAAGAAGAGTAATCTTCGTACGTAACGACACCTTTATAAGTCCAGTTCTTGAGATCGAGGTCCGTCAAGACCAGGTCATAGTGACCTGCCTTGAAGTAATCGGGAAGAATATTGCGGTCACCCATCGTTGCGGTTGTGAATTTTGTGTTTGAGAGAAATGGCGAGCTTCCAACACGCTGGTCGTCAGTAGCAAGAGCGCAAGTTGCGTGACCCCGCGCTGGGGAATTCGGGGCCGGCGGTGGTGGGGCGCGAGCTCGAATTGGGGGCCTGCCGTAGGACAGAGCTGCAGCTGGCGCTGGCGCTGGCGCTGGAGCTGGAGCTGGAGCTGGGAAGGCAACACGACGGGTGGTCGTAAATGGACGAGGCTGTAGTGCAGAGAGCTGGCAGTGCCACAGACGACGGCCAGAGCTGATGTTGCAGATTTCAAACCAGGGCGACGAGGCCAGTCTGGTGGGCAGAGCAGCGCAGTGCGTGCCTGATATCAGCCATGATGACGGCTGCGAAGCCGCCACTACCCGAGGCAGGCAGCGAAAGAACAGCTCCATTGCCGGGCAACCTGAGGAAGGAGCATTGGCGCACCGGAGACCTGCCGCTTCCAGGAGGTGCTGATAGCATCCAGTAGCTGCTACATGCGTACCTGGGACGTACTCTGGTATCTTCCACGGTTGGCGATGGCAATTGCTATCGCACGATTGAGGGTCTCGATAGCTTATTAAACGCACTTACATAGTACCGAGCAACCTCGGAAGAAGAACTGTTGTACGAGCCTTGGGAGCACTGTCTTCATGCAGCATCGGCACCGAGCACGGCATAGTCTGCAGATACGGCACTGGGCTGGGCTCGTTATAGTCTCACCTCTATCTGGACAGTCAACAATCACTCCTGCAACACCAGCTGGCTGGTCCCGAACCACCTGAGCATCCAAAAGCAATGCAGCCCCTAGGCTTGGCCCCATTTCCCATCCAGCTTGTCTCTCTAGGCCAGCCTTGGCACTCCCCAGCTGAGCATCGGCATATCACATTACTGGCCGGCCCGACACGGCCAGGTGCTACGACGCCAAGCCGCCAATTCGATCTATCGCGCGTGTCGAGACAAAGGCCTTGGCTGCCGTCACTCTGCCAAGCCACGGCCAGCATGAAGCAGATGAGGTGCTGTCTTGGCATCCTTACTCGACCGTCCTCGGCCATGCTGGCTTCCGGGTGCAAGCGTGCGACGGGAGTTCATGCCTTGACCCAAGCCCATTGCCAATGCCAGGCAGAGGCGTTCGCTCTGCTTGGCCAAGGCATAGTTCCTATAGCTTTGCTGTTATCAGTCAGTAAGTGATTCTGGCCGTGACAGCGTGGTGCCTCTTGAGACTAGTGTTTTCCAGCCACATCGTTACCCCAGCTTCGTGACATCTGGAAAGCAGCAGCTTTGCACGGTCAACTCTCATGTCGTGGACGCAGAAGTGATGCCGCATAATGTTGCTGGGGGAAAGGGAGGGTCGGTTTAATCTCGGGCTTTGATTGGTTTGCTTGTGGCATATGATCGCTGACATAATCTGTCAGCCTTGGAGATCTGTTGATAATGAGCCTATCCATGAATGTACTTTTGAGATGTACACCACAGGTACCTGGAAGTACATCTGGACGGCGTCAAAGCCCACCACGTCTCGGCAGGGGAACGTTAAGTGGTATAGGTAAGTAGGTACCATTGCGAATGGAGCTCAGGCTTGTGCCTCAAATGATCTGCATTGTCCTCCCTCTCATCAAGTCACAACCTCTCGGTATTTATTGTTACTTTGGCGCTGTTGGCTCTTGCCTCGAGCCGGGGATCGGTCGGCTCGTCTAAAAGAATTAAGATTGTTAGCGCGCACGCTTGGCCAGCACTCTTAGCCCAGCAGCCAGCCCAACCTTCGTCAGCGTTCTGTGCCCGTCCATCTCCTAATTCATGGATGTGTAAGCAGGTTTGGATAACCAAATCCACAGCCTGCCCCTGCACCTGCCATCAGTTGTTTCCTCACTTTCATCGCTCTTTCCGTGTAATACTTTCAGCATGACCTGCCTAGCACCCTGCCAAGAACGCGGCGCACCACAGCAGTAGCAGGCCTGGGCTGAACCTCTGTTAGGCCTAGGTTTCATCCTCTCGCTAAGCCTACAGCGCCCGCAGCGCCTACAGCGCCCGACCCTGCTGAAAGGAGCCCTCCAGTGCTCTCGTGCTCGTCTTCTTCTCCAACAGCCACTAAGTGCAGCCTCACAAGCCTCCTTCTTTTCTCCCAAAGCAAAAAGGCTGCTGCTCTGCTCCCGCTCGCCTGATTTCGTCCTCATTTCTCTCATCGCCTCCTTCTTCTCTCCTGCTGCTTTTCTCGGTCCTTCCGCGCCTGCCGCTCTGCCGCTCTGCCGCCCTGCCTGTGCCCGACCACCACCACAGCGCTGTTTCTCTTGGACGACTTTCTGCCCATCCGCCCGCCCGCCAGTTGTTGCCCGTCATCATCCTTTGTCCTTGACTCACTCACCCGGGCTCGACCCTCTTCTCTTTTCGTCATTTTCACCACAGCCTTCGACTCAGCTCATCCTCCTCGTTCTGTCCGCCTAAGTCCTCCGTCTTAGCCAGCCAGCCAGCTAGCCAGCCAGTACCTCCGCTGCCGCGCTCAACCATCTAGGCGAACTGTCGACAACCTAAACCTCCGATCGACGTCTTGACTGTCACCACTCGTTGCGACCTCTTCGTCTCCTGAGCCGCCGCATCGACGTCCGTTCATCGACGCACCGGCCCTTCGGATGCTGCAGAGCATTTCCTAGAACGACCCCCGACATCTTTCACACAAATCCACCGGCCCTCACCATGCGGAGACCATCTTTAGACCTGGCTGAGCCTTCGCGCAACATTGATGAGTCTGTTGGCGCCCCATCTTCAGAAACCATCGACCCCGAGATCGATAATTCGATACCACTCCAAAGCGAATTCCTGCGTCATTCCGTGCAGGCCCTCGATCTCCACGTCGGTGACGACTCTCCTTCGCTTCCTCGCATCTATACGCCTCCTCCGCATCTCGCTGCTCGATTTTATCGCCCCTCACAAAACCGCCGCAAAGATTCTGCCGCCTCGTCTCGTCGAAACTCGACATGTTCCATACCGTCATTATCGTCGTCTCACGGGCTCACCCAACTCCACATTGGACCCCAGAGCAAGCACATCGCCAACCACCAACGGCGAGATGCCATTCTCAAGGACCGACAAAAACGCTTGGCTGACCGCGCCGCACACGTCGAAAAGGTTCGACTGCGCGCTGCCAGAGTCAAGGAGCGCACAATCTCGATTTCTGAGGAAAGAGCTATTGCTGCAAAACAGGCTCGGGAGCGGATGCTCAAGGAAATCGCAGCCAACTGTGCAGAGGAGGTCAGGAGGGCCAAGGCTGTTGCCGAAACAACCAGGGGTAAACGTGAGGTGGAATTGCAGAAAATGCGACGGCAGATGGAAGAGCGCCAGGCCGAAGCCGAACGACGGCGTGAGGAGCTTCGGAAACAGTCTCAGCGCGCCAGAGGATCGAGTCTGGATGGAAAGAAGTCACACGAATCTCTGTCACCAGTGGAAGAAGTCAAGGAATCAGAAGCCAGGCCACTTGCCAAGGACACCGCCGTGTGCAGAATACAGAATTGGTGGCGCGCTCGTACCAGACGCCGAGCTATTGACGCATTCGCGCATCTGGGCTTGACTTTGGATGGGTTCCGGGATACACAGTACGACGCAGCGACGGAATTGATTCAAAGCCAGAAAGTCATGCTGGCTACAGCACGCGTTCTTGCTGTTTGCGGCATATGCAAGGGCAAGATTGATTCTGTGGCCCAAATAGGGGCGGTGCGATTGTTTCTGAGTGCGTTCTTGATTTTAGGCCACCCGTCACAGGTTCTCAGCAATACCTACGAACTCAGCGATGCAGATCAGGGCTCTCCAGCACAGCGACGTCTGCGAGACGATCTGGAACACCCAATGGTCCAGGAACTGGTCGGCAAGGCCAAGGATCTTCTAATCACGTTCGAAAACATCATCACACGGCTAACGGCCTCGAATAACTATAGATTGCCTCCCGGATTGACTTGTGCCCTGCCGGATGCGCATGGCTCATTTGAGGCAGCGTTCCTCAACTGGCAAGCTCGCGACAAGTCTGCCCTGGTTGATGGCATGCTGAAACAGCTCGTAGAGCTGGATGCTCTTATAGAACATGTCGAAGAGACGAGTGTGCCTGCTGCAGTACGAGAATATAGAGAGGCAGTAGCGCCTAACCAGCAAATGTTTGTTGTCAGAATCAAAAAGGTTCTAGGCAGGGAACAGGGATTGCAAGTCATAAAACAGGCACTTTTCCAAGCACGGAGGGAACGGGCTGCCAGAAAACGACGAAACGCCAGGCCGCGTGTGGCCGAAGAATCCATGACAGCTGCTGCAGCCATGGAGGAACTTCACAGCCGTGGGCAAGCTGCTTCCAGCCACACTTCTGAGCAAGGAGACTTGTCCGACAGCACATATCCCGTTTTTCCGTCAACGCCTGCCGCCGAACCAGACCCATCGCCCGCACCTGGCCACGCCAAGCTGCTGCCAGACAATCGCATCGTGGTACACGAGCTTGCCATCGACAAGGAATATCGAACGTGTGCACAGGACTTTGTGGATGCCGAATCGAAAGCCCTCAAGCCTTACTTGGATCAGATGCGTGCCACAATGAATGGAGATGCCCTTGCCCGCGAAATTCATTTTCGTCAGCTCATCAATGTTGCTGCACATATACGTAAGAAGTTATTGCGGCTTGTCAAGCCTCCCAATTCTCTGCATGGAGTAATTGAAGAGCTTCTGGATATCGAGCAGTTCAAACAAAGATTTCGCAACGGCTCCTTCTCGTATGAGAACTTCTTCGCCTCAATGGCCACACTGCTACCAAAGCTGTGTGCACCAATCAGAGACGAACAGGTCAAGGACCTTGCCGAGAACAAACTCGTCCAAGGCAGCTACGTTGAACGCCTAGAGGCGCTCATACTCTTCATTGATGTCATGTGCAGCGACTTTGCAAACCTCCTCCTCCACATGGTCGCGCCCCAGCTTTTGGAATTTGCCGGTGATTACGAGGCCAAGTCATTCGCGAATGCTATCCAGCAAGGTGAGCACGGCTTGTTCGCTGCCGAGGTCGCATGGCGCGCAGCCAGAAACAAGGTTCTAGGCGAGACTGGACGACGAGATGCGGAGAATGTCAACCCGGCCAAGCACCGGCCTACTGCGGATAAGGTATATGCGAACATGCTGGTCAGCATCTTTACGCAGCCCTGCCACATTCGTTACGGACAGGTCCCTGAAATGCTTCATCTCGACTTCAAACGCATCCACAAGTACGGCGATCTGACCAGGAACATGGTCACCACGGGCGGCATACTCTTGCAGTGCAAGAATTTGTTCAAACGCGACGTACGTGCTCCATGGAAGACTGAGGCAACACGCATTATGACTGTTTTGGAGACTGCCGAATCGGAAGAGGTTGCCGTCAGCGGCATCATGGCCGCTCTGGAGGCTGGACGATCCATGCCTCCCACGGTCAAGACGCATCTTGCAAACTTTGTTCGAAATATTATTATGGCTCATTGGCAGATGGTCAATACGGTTCAACCAGATGCCAGTACGCAGTGGGACCCGACAGCACACGACCCTAGCCAGCCAGTCCTCAAATTATTACTGAAGCGACTGCGCGATCATTTGGTGGGTCATTTGGCTGCAGGAAGCAGCAATGAAAAGGCCAAGGCGACGAACACGGTTGGTGAGAAGCTCGCAACGTCCGGACTTGCAGAGTTTGTGGACCGTGTACGGGTCATGATTGACGAAATGACCAAAGTCGGCGCTGTCGATCGCGAAGCCCATGGTCCCTGGTGGGAAAAGGTTGCCAACAAGATTGAATCCGAAAACGCTGGCAGCGACGTCACCATGAATGGCGTTGCAGGGTCCGCATAGACGCTCCGACCATCAGCTAGAGGGTCTACGAAAGTCACGAAACACTATACCGTGGAGTTACCTCGAACGAGCCACGGCTGAGATTTTGCTTCTTCTACTTTGCAACTTTTGGCTAGCTCACATAGGGTTGTGGAGGTTCCTTTGGTACGTCGGTGGACGAATGGTTCCATCGTGAACAATACAAGGATGCAGGAGTATCTGGCGTTTGGTAGGATGATTCAAAATCCAAGGCGCTAGTAGTCCTGTTCATTCAAGGCTCGAGTCGCGTTTGTGTCTTCCGTTCTACTTTCCTTTTTGTTAATATCGAGATTGTAGCCGGCTGTGTGTCTCTGATCATAAAGCAAGTCACATTGATCCTGGCGCAGGAGTTTGGGCTTCCAGTTATTGTGGTTTGGTCGTGGGCAAGGAGAGAAGAAAGCGTCGAGACTGTTGACTTGTGGATCAATCGCTTTGAATTTGCTTATTTGGAATATTGCAATACCCAGTTCATTTCTTTTCCTTCGCTTCCTTTTCTTAGTAGCGGATTGCGAGCGTCACAATTTGAAATTGAGAATTGTCACAATACGAGAAGATGCTTGATTATAATTGATGACATTGTCTTGTCCGTGTATGCAGAGGTTGTTTTAATGTGTAGATATAGCAATAGCACGTTAGATGCCTGTATGGATAATTCGAATTGATGTATCTACTCCTAGACTGCTAGAAGTCATTGCAATTTGTTCTGATTTTGTTCAGATACCGGGTATCTGTACCGATGTATATAGTAGACTTGGTCTTTTGAAGCGGTCCGGCGAGAACCGAGCCGGGACCACTGGCAAGCACTTGGAATGCAAGGTAGTATGTAGGGATCTCCCTGGGCTTGACGATGAGGAGGCTTTCGGGAGTTCGGGAAGACTAATCAGAGGCTGCATAAGTGCGTGGGTTTGCGCGACTGAATTCGGTGCCATGAGTAGGCAAGTTGGATAAAGAACCATCTGGAAATGAATTGCGCTGTGGTTCGAAGGGAACAAGATGCGAACCTTGAAGGCCGACCCTGGACTCACTCCAAGCTGCATGCCACGTGGATATCGACTACTACATAGTAAATGGCAGGGTTGGTTACTTTCCAATTGCGCTGTAGTAGACGAGGCTAGTCCTGCGCTACATTGAGCATGTACCTACCCCGCCATGTTGGAGAGGGGCCCCCAATGAGGAATTATCTCAGCCTCGTCAATTTGTGTCGCCGCCTTGTCAACTTTCCTCTGCCTTGTTCATAGCCCGGGATTATCCACATTTCGACTTTCGCAGCGATGTTTTCCAACGACAACAAAAACAAAGATGAGCCAGGCAGTGGATAACGATGCGACGAGAAGAGCTAGGCTCTATTCACAACTGTACTTGATCGCGTAATCATCATCTTATCGATGTTCACTTATCACACCAGGGTGGGTCCCGGGCTCTCAGCTGTGGGTATGGGTTACGTTTTCCGGGCGGGCTGCGAGATCGGATATGCGTTTTGGGCAGCTTTTTTCCTTAGTAATTCTGCAAGGCCACGCCTTGTTGGACCCTCTCTTCGCGCTCGGCGACAAAGGAAAACAAGTGGGTAACGAGTCTTTGCCCATGCCTTCCCTTTTTTCTTCTGGCTGCTGGCCTTCGTGGTTCCGGTGGTGGCGGTTGGTGTTTGACATGGACCCTCTTTTTACGTTTCGCCCTTCCTTGCTTGGCTTGTGAAGGGCAAGTTCTCGGGCTTTCTACCCCGTTTCGCTGGCCAGGCAGCCTGGCCTTTGCCTGTGTGTTGCCTGAACTTTTGCCTGGGCTTGGGAAGGTGGGACTCTGGCTGGAGGGGTGGTTGCCATTGCGTTATCGAAAGACGTGTCTCGGAGGAGGGGCGAGCGTGTATCGCAGTCCTGTCCCCTGGTCTCAACATTTTCCTATACAAAGAGGCAAGAGAGAGCTCCGTCCACTCCTTCCTCTCTCCTGACCTCTTCTGCCCTTTTCTTCTTTCGCTCACATCCCCCAAACATCCAATCTTTACACCACCACCTCTTTACACCTCAACCTCCACAATCTCACTCACATCTTCCACAATGGCTACCAAGGCATTTGTTCAGAAGCCCGCTCCTGGCTTCACTGCCACCACCGTCCTCGAGACTGGTGAGTTTAAGGAGGTCTCCCTTTCCGACTACAAGGGCCAGTGGTGAGTACCGAATCTTGCACCATCCCAATTACACAACTTGCCTTTGTTTTGGGTCTCGGCGCGCTGTTCTCGAGATTCTGCGTGAGTTGCACGAGAAGCAATAGCAGCATCAGGAGCAGCAACCTCGTTGCGTACGGGCCCCAAGCTCTCCTCACTCTTGACGTGCGACCAGCAGAGACACCGCCAGATTGATATGACCAGATTTACTCACCATGTGTATCTTTACCACAACTACAGGGTCGTTCTCCTGTTCTACCCCATGGACTTCACCTTTGTCTGCCCCACCGAGATCCTCGCCTACAGCGACGCTCTTCCCAAGTTCCAGAAGCTCAACACCACCGTCCTGGGTGTCTCCACCGACAGCCACTTCACCCACTTGGCGTGGCGCGAGCGTCCCCGCAAGCAGGGTGGCCTCGGTGATGACCTGAAGCTGCCCCTGGTTGCCGACAAGAACTTCAAGATCTCGCGCGACTACGGTGTCCTGATTGAAGAGGAGGGCATTGCCCTGCGCGGTCTCTTCATCATCGACCCCAAGGGAACTCTCCGCCAGATCACCGTCAACGACCTGCCCGTTGGCCGCAACGTCGACGAGACCCTGCGCCTGGTCGAGGCTTTCCAGTTCACCGACGAGCACGGCGAGGTCTGCCCCGCTGGCTGGCAGTCGGGCGGCGACACCATGAAGGCTGACCCCAAGGGCAGCCTGGAGTACTTCTCCAAGGCTGGTGGTAAGTCGAGGCCCCTCGATACGACCGAGGACAGCAACCCGCCTTCTCTCGCGAAGCGTCAGCGTACTGAGTAATCCGGGTGCGTTCCCTTTGAACGATCAACAGGCAACTAAAGAAAAAAGACAATCATTTTGATGAATCAAAAAGAGAATAATCAATGAATTGAGACATGGTGTCTACCATCATCAACGAACTTCCACACCTTCCCACCAACCGACCGAGAAGAAGAAGAGGAAGAAGAAGGCCATCCTCTGCCTGGAATTCAGCGAGTTTTCCTCTTGGCTCTGGGCTGGACCGTTTGGAAGCGAACATGGTAGTTGTTGGGTCTCTTTTTACAAGGCTGGGAATAGACTTTTGCATTTTGTTTTGCGGGAAATACCAACATACAGACAACTGGCGTTGCTTGCCTTTGCATGATAGAAAGGGTGGATACACCTTAGAGAGAGATGGGAAGAAGCTAGACTTGAATCTTATGTCTGGGTCTTTTGACGGCCCGAACTACGTTCTTCTCGATGGCTGGTTCGACTGTGGCATCAAGCTCATGAGTGTTGTTTTCTAATTGCTATGACTCTGACGAATCTGGAATTAGGGTGATATTGATATTCTGGGTAGTCTGTCTTGGTTGATCTAGGATTGATTCCTGGTTAGGCGAGACTTTCAAGGTTTCTACCTTATTGGCCCCCGCTGCACCGCCACCGGGGCGTTTCTGATATGGGCTCTTTGCCTTATGCTCAGATACTGTCATAAATGTGACGGTACCACCTCAGCCGGTTGTGCGTTGCAGCAACCTGCCCTCACTTTGCGGCCCTGTTGATCTGATCTTGATTTGTTTTGATCGAATAAAGCAGAAGGCTTCCCGACACATATGGTCTTTGTGTACACCATGTTTGTGAAAGTTTCAGCGAGTTTAGCTGACTTTGTCTGGCTCAGCTGTTCCTCCGAAAGGCAAGCCTCATAGGACGAAGCCGAGAACCATATTGCTCAATCAAACCACCACCACCGCCATTTCCAATACCACTTAAACCATCTCTACAACTCGCATCCTGGCCACTATCCCGCTCCGCACGCATCTGCGCCTGGGCCTGCGCCAGAGAAAGCGACGAATACTCTTCGTCAAAGATGGGCTTCTTTTCATCCTGCATCCTGGCAGCCGCCGGTGGGCTTGGAAGCTGTGGCGGTAGTGGCGATGGGAGTATCTGCGAGGTAGGCGACGGGGAACATGACGATGGTGGTGGTAGAGCGGTGTCTCGAAGCGGCCATTGTATCGGGATTGTGGCTTGTGAGGAGGAGGGTAACGGCGCGAAGGCGCTGCCGAGGTATGTATGGGGAAGTGGTTCGTCTCCTTGCTGGTTTTTGCCGGGAGCATCTGCTAGTCGCTGTGATGGAGGCGGTGGTTGTTGTGCGGTAGAAGACGATGTGGAGTTGTTGTTGTTGTTGTGGTTGTGGTTGGAAAGAAGCCCACCGACGTCGCTAAAGGGGTTTGGCTCGTAATCGTCATGGTAATCGCAGTTTTTATTGTTGTTGCGGTAGTCATAGCCACTGTGCATTGTATAGCCGTTTGTGAAAGTGCGGGGCAGGCTTAGTCGCATGAGTCCTCCACCTGGTGTTGTTGCTGCTCTTGATCGGTGGCGTGGTGATGTGCTGCTGGTGGTGATTGAACTGGGGTCGGTAGGGTTTTGGAGTTTGTTGCGGATGCGGCGCCACCAGTTGTTTGACATTTTTTTTTCTTGGTTTCTTTGTTCTGCGGCTTGAGGATGCAAGGAGAGGGATCGATCGGGTGCAGAGTGCTCCTTGGGATGATGCTATGCAAGTTGGGAAGTTGTAAGTGAGACGGCTGAATATGTCTGTCCGTGAAAGATGGTGCGAGGCTGTGACTGGTTTCACAACGTGGGAAACGTTCCTCTTTAGACAACGATTCAACGCTACACGGTTAATCGTCATTGCTAAAGACGGTTTTTTATCATTCATGCGCATCGGTCTCAAGTTTATTCTTCCTTTCTGTTTCCTTTTTTTGGTTTTGTTTCCTCGGCATTTCGTGCACGGCGTACACATATAGAACGCATGAACCAAACCCCATCAATTGGACCCTGCCCATTCAAGGGTCCTCCCTGGTGCAGAGTATTCCATACAAGTAAGCCCAGGTAGTTGTCCATCATGCTTTGTAAACCACATGCACAAAAAACAAAGGCCCTGCCCAGAGACGTATGGGTGCAAGGATCCCGGGAGGATTCGCTACTTCTTTTCCACATGTCTCGGATACATTAATGCCACTTTTCAGCGCATGATTCGGGGCGCCGGGGGCAAACCGTAAAACCGCAAAGCAGAAAGAAGAGGAATTCAAGAACACGGCACGGCAACGGCAATACAAAGGTTCTAGAACAGATTCGATATTTGTTTGAAACTTGGCATGCACGTTATGCTGGTTATGCTGGCCCTTTTTTTCTCCCTTTTTTTTTTTCTTTCTTTTTTTCCCTCCATTCCATGGATTTTGATTTATGGAGATATGCATGCGTGGATATTTGGATAATCTGGAACATAGGTCCATGTTAGGCCTTTGAGTACCTGTCTGAGCTTGAGCTTCCTATTGAACGGAGCAGAGTGGTTTAGTTGAAGCATGGCTACAGCCTACTAGTGTTATTGTCCGATTTGGAAGGGAAAAAAAAGGCTGTGCGCATGAGCGGGAATGCAGAGTTATAAGCGGCGGCGATTTTAAAAAAAAACAACTCGGGAGTGGCTTGCCGCTAAATACTTTAGTACTTCAAGCAGGATTAGTCATGTATCCATAGGCGTGGACTCCAAATACAGTAAGTAGGGCTTACTCAGCCTTGTGTAGCATGAATACAGAAACGGCGTTTGGGTGATATGATTGGCTGCCTTGTTCGGGTAGGTAAGTGCGCACACAAGGCATGCAGCCTTATTCTTCCCTTGAGCAAAAACCGACGGGCTGTGGCAGGATTGTGAGGGTTTGGTTTTCTGTAGTCTGGTTTTCTGATGGGTCATCTTCCGCGAGTACTAGTTGGAACCGAATGATTTCACCCCAAGATAGGCTCTGATTTGGCTTCTTTCCACGACATGTAACTCTTCACAAGGTTGCACATTCACTTGACGGCATGCCGCGTTTCCGCATAACTTCCAGGATGCAGCCCTTCCCAACCCAGAGAACAAAACCCCTTCCAAGACGAGAAACGTCAACGCCACCCCCACAAAGACTTGGACAACACCCTCCTCGGATTTTCTGGTTCGGATACACGGCTGCATTCGTCAACCCCATGACGCACCGTTGCGGCTTGCAGTGCCGTTCTATAACGAGATGCTGTTTTGGGGGTTCTTGTAGCCAGAGCGAGTGTCGATCAATACAATGATTGGCCGCCCGTTCTTTATAGAGAACTCACCACCCACACATATCGATATACACACAACGAGCACAGGTCAGGTAGTACAATTGTTACACCGCAAGAATACAACCAAGTTCTACATGTCTCCCCCCCCCAAAATGCACTGGCCAACGTGAACTTTTATACATCTTCGGTGGCCGATTTATCGCACCTCACCTGCCTTTTCGAGGCCTTTGCTGCGTACCTACATTCGAGCGCATTGATTCGACGTGATGGATGGCAAACCAATATTGTTGGGAATAGGATCAAGTCTCAACACAAATTCTGATGTTTCGGCTGTGTACAGAGATTGGGTATATAATGCAAGTGTGGTAATACCACCAGTGTGTTTTTGGTGCCAAGCCCGCAATTCTCGGCCTCGACCATATCGCATTTCTCGTTAGTCGTCGTTCAGAAGCAGCAGCCAGCAACAGCAGCAGTAGTCGTAGCTCACAGTCACGTTTTGCACGGCCGTGGAGAATCGACAAAACCACAACCAACCATGTCGCGCCTCATCAGCCTCGCCACCCTGTTGGCAGCCACCACCACCACCCTCCTCACCACCCCGGCTGCCGCGGCCTCCTCCAACTGCACCGCCGCAGGCGCAGCACACATCGTCGTGACGCGCGAGAGCGGCGCCCCGCAGGGAACCAGCGCCATGAACGTGGTGGCGCTGGGGATCCAGGAGAAGTGCCCCGGGTCCGATATCACGGAGCCTGTGTACCCGGCTGAGCTGAGCCCCTATGAGCCGTCCGAGTCCGAGGGCACGGGCAACTTGACCGAGTTGGTGCTGGCGTATCAGGAGGAGTGCCCTGATTCGAAGATGGTGCTGTTGGGGTATTCGCAGGTGAGTACTTTTTTTTCTTTTTTTTTGGTGCAAAGGATTGTGGGAAAAACGGTCTGTGGAAACAAATACGTGATGGGTATGGATACATTTACCCAACCGAGTATTTGCCTTTCTTGCTGGTTGCTGAGGAGATCTAGATTGGTGGGGGACTGCTCGATATAAAACCAGCTATTGCATTCTTCTTTGCGATCATGACTACTACTCCACACCTCAACCCAACTTGGATCTGGTTATGTTCCAAGAAAACCTGCTAACAAACTCCCACCCAACAGGGCGCCCAAGTCACAGCCGACTTCCTCTGTGGCACCTCCGAGGTAGGCTGGCCCGCAACAGACGCCTACGCAGCGACCGTAGCAGACAGTGGTGCGTACAGACCGAACACCCAACATCGTTGTCTTCCTGCTTGTCGCTTTTGTCTTCCTTTCGTATCTCCATCCTTGTTCTCCTTTCCCTATATCCTACAGGCTTTGTCGTACAGCCAGACCATTGACTGGAGAATGAAACAAAACAACAGTTGCAGCAATTGTCCTCTTCGGCGACCCATCGTTCGTCAAGGACCTCGCCTGGGACCGCGGCACAGCCAACAACACGAGCTACTTTCCGCGCCAGAACAACACAGCTTGCGAGCCTGTTGCTGACCAGTGTAAGTTCGCATATTTGCTTGACTCCACACGCACTTACTGGCAGGCCTGTGAGCGTCTCAATCAAGGCAAAGAAGAAGAGAGAAGAAAGGCGAGCAGAACAGAAATCAAGGTTGAGAGTGTCTTGTGGGAAGAGAAAGGAAACAGGCCAAGCAGCTGACCTGATCCGACATCTAGTCGTCTCATACTGCGATTACAACGATCTCTACTGTGACGACGGCGACAGCATCGAAGTCCACGCGACATATGTGCTTCGATACGGCGACGCTGCCGTTGACTATGTCGTTGACAAACTTGGTTGCTAGATATCTAGCGGTCTTAGGATTGACAGTGACCAATCTAAGGCGGAAGCGTGGACTCACGAAAGAGCAAAAGTAGCCCCGCCATTCCAGTATGAATGTGCAATAGCAGCGTCGAAAGAATAATAATATTCCTGATTGTCAAAGAGAGCACATACTGCAGTGCTCATTGCGCATCGCTTGGTACTCAAAACAAAAAGATCAAAACCACGCCGAAAACCCATACAGAGGGATTTGCCCTCTCTGGAAAACATGCAAGTGATCCCGTAATTTCTTCCTTACCTTGTTGAAGCGCCAGTATTCCACCATTCTTAACGCAGATCGGATGCCAGTACTCCATATCCCGCCTAGACACAAGGACAATGAATTTGCAACTCCTGGTCTGTTGCGTGTGTAACTCCAACCCATTGACCCCTGTAAGCATACCATCTAAACGCCTGCTGATGGATGCGAATGCTCTGAGTCCATAACGTATAACCCTGAGAGTGAACATGCACGGATGTATCATCGTGCAATAAGCACCACAGCGGCACGTCGTAGAAAAAAAAAAGAAAAAAAAAACCTCATAATTCCCCACACAATGTGTTTAAACACAGAATTGTACAGCGCGCCATTTCCGGCGAATCCCTCGCGGCTAGCACACTTCAAGCTCGTTGATAGCCTTTGTCCGTCTCCTCTTGGGTGTTCTTGGCGAGGATGGAGACGTGGGAGGTACTGCAGCACCACTCAAGCTGCCTGCAAGAGCCGAGGCACACAGGTCCCGCCCCGGCAATCCGTCGCCGTTGGTGGACTGAAAACTGGTGTGGATAGGATCGTCAGGTATGGAGTCCCTGCGCCGTTTCAAGCTGTCGAGCCGTCTCTGTCGGCCAAGTGGCGTCTCCCAAGTCTCAAATTCATCATCACTGAAGTCGAGTGATGCGGCGCCAAAGAGATCCATGGCTTGAGCCAGCCTCTCTTTCAGGCCTAGAACAGGCCAGACTGGTACCCTCGTCACCTCAATCTCCAGTCCGCCTTTAGCGACAGGTGCCTTTGTTGGCTCAGCGAAGCGCTTCAAAAAACTTGTTGATACGACTGCTTTGTATACGACAAACTCCGCGGTATCACTGTCCTGTGATAGTATGATCACAGGGACGTCCCTGAAGACGGGTTGTTGTGGCTCATCCTCGCTGGGCGCCTCTGTAGACTGTGAGGACCTGAAAGATGAGTTTCTGGAAGGGAATCTCGAGCCTGGAGGGTAGCATCGTGATTGTGCCATTGCTAGCATGGTTGCAACAATAAAAGAGTCGTGATCGGCCTTTGCTGGAACGAGCCGCTTTGAGCGTAGCCGCTGCAGGTTTGCGACCGGTACGTTCTGGTGGTTTGCACGGCCTGACCGTGGTGCAACGCGGTACAAGTTGCGACGTACAAAAGCGAGGTGCGACCTATTGACAAAGGCAATGACAGGCAGGCTCGTTCGATATGAAGGCTGGGAGACGTCGGTGTAAAATGAGGCCGTGACGTCAGGTATCTCTTTTTCAACGTTGTTTGGGATGCAGCAAAGACCAATGTCCAAGGTCGACCAAGGCGTCCACATCACAACACCACGAACAGCATGCTCGACGGTAAGTGGCCCAAAATGACAATCGAGATCCACGCCAGTCTTGGCACTCAGTGATGGGAGCTCAAACAAGGTGTCCATTACCTTTGTGATGCAGTGAGCGCTAGACTTCGCAGGTGGTTGGCTGAGGATGGCGGTGAGGTTTTTGGTGAGCTCCTGGGCAACCGGACTTGGGTGCTGCGGGTATCGAGAAGGATGACGGTCCAAGTCTGGAAACGGCCTGAGTATTGGGTCGCAGTCAATGAACTTGGCGCCTAGCAACCGCGCATGCGCATCAGTCCAGCACAAGGGGATTACATATAGTGATTCGCCGGCGTGGTCGTGCATAATGTCGTAGAGCGAGCCTGGCTCAGGGCGAATGATGCGCGCTATGCGCCTTGTCCTTTTCGGCCTTGGGTTGACGGGTTTCGGACTTGGTGGCGTGCTGACTTGCGGCGTTGCCGCTTTCGACAATGTGCGTTCCTTGCGCTGCGACGGCGTGGTCGTCTTGTGCGGTGATGGAGCCATGTCGGCAAACCTTGAAGTGAAGAGTTGACTGAGAAATGGATTACGGTTCAGTAGAGAGCTTGCATGTTATGTTAGCGAGGCTGTCGCAAACTCTTGTTGGCCCGTACTGATGTAGCAGTCCAGGGAAGCAAACATACCCGAGCAGTGGCATATTTGAGACACCTCCCTTTCTGGCGGGATGTCCTTCAAGCACCACGTAAGCAAGCAATGTGAACAAGAAAGCAGCCCACAACAGCCAGGCGCGTAGCAGTGTGCAGGACGACTTGCGGGCCCAAAGTGGATCTTTTCCTTGTCGTTACCGAAGCAGAGGCGATTGTGTACAGGTTAAATCCGTTTGTTACGCAAACAGTGCCAGTCCGTCACCCTGGCAAGAGAGAGAGAGAGATTGAGAGAGAGTCGAAGAAGATGATAATGATGCGCAAGATCGCGCCTCGAGAAAGAAACTGCCAAAGAGTGGCTGATTTGCAGTCAAAACAGGTCGCGTCAAATTGTGGGCCAAGCGAGCAACAGGGCGCGCCTGTGACAGCCCACTGGCAAAAGCAGCGGGCGCCGCGGTTTATGAAAGAGACGAGACCCCGAATGGAAAAAGGCTGGCGGAGCAAAAGCAACAGAAAAGCAACGCGAGAGGGGAACTTGGCCGGCTGGTGGGCTGGAACTTGGTGGGCTGTTGAAAGCTGGTGGGTGACGCGTAGAAAAGCCCCATGTTGGCCGCACTTCATTGGCGCTTCCTCTTTGGCTGTGCGCGATGTGGCCACCTGAGCCAGCAGCCCCTGCCCTCTCTGGCACGCTCTGCACCTGCCCCACCTAGCTCGTACCGGCGCGAAAAGCTACACCAAGTCACGTGCTTCAGGCAGCATCAGCGCCCCCGCTTCGCAAGCGAGGTGCCACATGCTGCTGAGTCAGACCTGGGAAGCTGATGTCCCACACTGTCCCAAGGCGGACTAGCGTGCAGGTCCCCCGGGCTGCTGCGAGAGACGTCACCCCAAACCCGCAGCTGCTGGGTTGCACGTATCGACTCAGGGGAAGCCGCTGGCCTACCCAACCAAGCCACCACACTTGTAGTGCTAGCCATCATCGTCAGCGGAGCTCTTTGATCGAACAACCCGCCTCGTTCTCTTTCTCGCCCTCAACCTCAGAGCCCGCCCCTCGCCCAGCGGCGCATAAGTCACAATGCCTGTAAGCCACCGACTGAAGCTCGTGCTCAACTCCAGGAAGCACTCAATGCCTCGTCGCAACTCGCTCCCACCCATCCACTGGCTGACAACTCCTCCTCCTCCTCCTTCTAGGCATACAACTCCATCTTCAACGCCGACCCAAACGTCCCACGCCTCATCGGCAACTTCCCTCTCCTGCCACTGCGCACCAAGACCCGCGGACCCGCCTACACGCTTCCCTTTCCCGACCCGCCGCTGCCCGCCAACGAGTCGCCCGACGCCGAATCCGAGAGCTACGACGTGCTCGACGAGGCCCTCGCCCTCTTCCGCGCAAACACCTTCTTCCGCAACTTTGAGATTCAGGGCAATGCCGACCGCCTGCTCATTTACGGCATTCTCTTTGTCTCCGAGTGCCTCACCAAGATCAAGCCCAACGCCGACGTGCGCACCGCTACCAAGGATGTTACGAATCTCGCCCTCGACACAAACTTTGCTGTCCCTGGCGACCCGGCGTTTCCTCTGAACCAGGTAGGTGTGGTGATGTGAAAAGATGTGGTGTGAAAAAGAAACGGATCAGACGAGACGGAGCAAGTAAAGTGAAGAAAAGAAGCAAGAAGAATGTTGCCGCAAAGAATGAGGATGGAAATGCTGACACGCACACACAATACTAGATGTACGAGCCACCGCGCGACAGACAGGATGCCGAGCAGCTTCGCCAGTACATGGCACAGGTGCGACAGGAGCTAGCTTCGAGGTTATTGGCGAGAGTGTATGCAGACGGAGACGACAAGCCCAGCAAGTGGTGGCTGAGCTTTACAAAGAGAAAGTTTATGGGCAAGGCGCTGTGAGCGGAGAGAGGATGAAAGCACTCTCATTTCGAGTCAATCGACTAGTAGACATCACAAGCGGGAGCGGATGCTCATCACGACCACACTTGACCACACAGCCGACAGTGCGCCTTGAGGACATTGGAAGTTGACACGCCATGCACTGAAGCTCAAAGTTTGGGCTGGCCTCAAGGAGAGCATCGATCCTTTGCAGTATTGCCATCCTTAACGGAAAGGCATCACAAATGCTGGCTGTTAAATCCATCCTAGACCTGCGCCAAAAGTGAGAGCGAACCCACGAGTTCAGAACACTTCATGGATGCCATACCAATTTCAATCTTCGACCACCATTGGGGGTATCAAAACTATCCGTTTAACCTCTTTTCAAGTTTCTTTATCTTTTCAATCAAAGCCAAAATGAAAATGCCACAATGTGATCCAAAAGGTGAAAATAAAACTAAAAGTAAGGAAGACAGCCCATGGCCGTTGGTCCTTATGCCTCTGCACCAGCGACAGGCGTCCCGCTCTCAGCAGGTGTGCCCTCGGTGGTACTAGCACCAGTCCTCTTCTTCTGGAACTTGCCTCGTGCCGCAATCTTGCCCTCCGCAGGCTTAGCCCGCCAGGCCGTAAAAACATACCCGTCAGCACCTCCCCGAGCCGTCATGACCGGGTGTGTCCTGCCCGGCAAGACCTGCCACTTCTGGGTTCTGCTATTGTGCAGCTGCACGCCCAAGAGCAGCATGGGATTCACCGGGAACTCCTCGGTGCCTTGCCAGCGCTCGAGCTCTTCGGGCGTCTTGCCCTCTGTATCCGGCTGTCCCACAAAGGCCGCACGCCGCGCCACGCTAAAACAATCGACGAGTTTGGCCAGCGGCTCAATGTGCGGGCTGTAGATGGCGACGGGGGCACCGCCCTCGAGCAAGGGCAGCAGAGGGCGCAGTACCGAGACGGGGTCCATGGTGCTGGCCACAACGAGGCCGCTGAAGCCGCCGGCGCGGGCGTTGTCAACAACGTAGCGGGTGCGAGCCCAGCGTCTGCGCTTGCGGTGATAGTTGCCGCGGCGGTTGGGTTTCCAAGCTGCGATTTCGTCGTCGGTCTTGCTCGGCGGCTCGGCTGTGTAGATTGAGTCGCATTGGGGCTCGAGCAGTTGCAGCCAGGTGCAGGTGAGGAGGTTGTGAAGGAGCGGATGCGGCGGGTGGTTTGGGTTGGTGCTGTCAAAGTCCCAGTAGTTGAGGTGCGTAAGGTTGGGCTGGCCGTTGGTGTGCACGAGGGTCATTGTGTTGGTGGTGCTGTAGGGGATGTGGAAGTCGGACTTGCGGGACGCGAGTTGGCGGCGTTTATTGGCTGCGGTCGTGTTCGTGTCGTCTGGTTGTGCGGTCGAGTCCTTGGGATTGCCTTCGTGATCCCGTTTCATGGCTGCTGTGGGTTCTTGCGCGTTGGCCATGACTGTGTCCTCGCCTTCCACGTTGCTTTCTGTCTTTGCCGTGCCGTTTTGTTGCAGTTGTTGTTTTGTAGACGACTCCTCCTTGGCCGTTGGCTCGACACCTGTCGAGTAAAGAAGGCCCATCTTCTCGGCCAACGATGCCACCAAAAGACCGCCAGTGTCGTCTACCACCAAGTACCTCGTACCTTCAGGTTGTGTGGCCGGCTTCTCGTCGTCAATTTCGGGTTCCGGGGCAGTGCTGTCTGGCGCAATCGCATCCGGCGCAGCACGCTTCTGGTCCTCCGTCTCGGCGGTGTAGTGCACATTGGCCCAGCACCCAACCAGTCCAATCATCTCTTCCCTCATCTCCATGATCTTGCTTGCATCCCTCTCGCCCAGCCAAAAGTTCCCAAAGTTGCTGACATCCACCGGCAAGACAGTAAATCTGCGCAAGAACTTCTTCTCTTTCAGCAGCTTGTACTTGGCCATACTGAACGTCGTCTTTTGGTCCATGCCTGTGTGTGCAAGCATGAGCTTGGCAATCAGATCCTGGCCCGAATCGGTGCCGTCGCGCTTGAGCGCCTCAATCTCCTCCCACGTCAGCGTCTGCCGCGCATTGTCGTCGATGATCTCGCGGTTCGACCGCACAACCACTGCGCCCGTCTCGCTGTCGACCAGGCTGTACTCGACGCCGTCGCTGGCTGATATTATGTTATCCTCGAGGGAAGCGCCGCCGGTGCCATCGTCGCCGTCGCCGTCGCCATCGAGGCGTGGCGCGGTCGACGACTCTTCGGCTATCACGTCGGCGTGGAGCTCCGAGGCGGGCACGACGCGCAGCCGGGAGAAGGAATTGCTCGAGGCGTCCTTGTCTTGCAGCTCGTAGGTGAGGTGGTATGGGCGGCCGAGGATCAGGTTGCTGGGAAAGGCGCCATATCTGCCGAGGGAAAGAGTCCTGTGTAGCGGCAGTGTCAGCAAAGGTGAGTGCTTGTGTCTCTTGTGCGAGCAACGGTAGTGCAAAGCGCTCTTGCTCACGTGTTGGGGAGAATCTGGAGGAGGCGAGTGGTGCCATTGGGCAGGCGCAGCAGCACCCAGGCGTTGGGCTCGATCAGAGTGTGTGTGACCATGTTTGCGAAGAGGCCTCTGTCTGTTCTGGAAAGGGAGAGCCAGGCGAGAGTCTTGCGCAGAGATTCAGTCGCAGCAAGACTTCTGGTTGCAAGACAACCACTATGATAGGCCGCTGTTGAAAAAATTCAGAGCGCGTCTGCAAGCGCATTAGTGGGCTTGCGGCTCCAATGCCGGATGGACCCCGCTAGTGCAGCACCCCCCGCACTGGAGTTCCAGTGGACCGGTGGGCCTGTGGGGAGGGGCTGGCCATGAGGAAAACAGGGCGTCATAGGGCGTCCAAGGGCGTTCCGGCTGTTCCGCAGCCGCTGCTAAATAGCGCCCAAGCCCTCTAGGTCCCAAGGTTTCGCTTGGTTCCGGCAGTTGATCCAGCCCTACCCGCCAGCCAGTATGGCCCGCTGTAGCAGCCTGGACGTCGCTCTGTTGCGAGCGCCGTGGATTTTCCTGCTGCTTTGCTGGCTACCATGGTCTGCCGCATTTCCACCGACACTGCCACGGGAAGACGAGGCTATTTCGACGGTGCCAGACTATGTGACTCGCTTTGGTAAGTCCACCTGCTTGGTGCTTACCCACAATCTTGGCTGGTGCTGACTCTTTCGACTGGGTCGCCCGTCGACAACAGCGCCGTTGCTGTGGCTGCACTCTGAAGACCCCTTTCGACCAGCAGATATCCTCCAGCATGTGCGCCACACCACGCCTGCAGTGCAGTTCCAGCCAATGGCTGGTCTGCCAGATCTGGATCTGGACAGTCTCGCATGGCTGAATGACCAGGCTGGCAGCACGCAGGGCCCAGTCGCCTTGACCGCCAACGACGACATCACAGCTCTGCCAGAGTGGCTTCTCGGCGAGACGCCGGATGCCCACGGCGCGCTGCACAATTCCACAGCGTGTGTTGTGGTCCTTGTACCGTCTGCCAGGGATCCTGTCGTTGTCGATGCCTTCTACTTTTATTTTTACTCGTACGACAGAGGTGCCAATATCACCCAGGTGCTGCCGCCTCTCAAGAGTTTGTTGGACGACATTGCGGATGGAATGCACTATGGCAACCATGTTGGCGACTGGTCGGTTCTTTTGAAGCATGCTATCTGGTTTCTCGAACCACGCAGACTGACAGTCTTCAATAAGGGAACACAACATGGTTCGATTCCGTAACGGCACACCTGTTGGCATCTACTACAGCCAACACTCTGACGGCTCTGCTTACGACTGGGATGACGAGACTCTGTCCCTGACAGGTGAGCGGGTATGTCTTGTCCAGCGTGGCACCTGTCTTTAGTATATTCCGGTTGGCTAACACGGTTCTAGCCGGTGGTATACAGTGCGTACGGTTCGCACGCAAATTGGGCATTTCCTGGGTAAGTACTGGCTGAAATTGCACGGTACTGGTGAATGTGATCAGCTGAAAACATGGCATCTTACCCAGGGATCATATCCACGACGAGGTATTGGTCGATTACTGCGACGCTGGCCAGTTGTGGGATCCCGTTTCCATGGCATACTTCTACCGCTTCGATCCCACAACAACGAAGCTCACACGCATTTACCCTCCTGGACTGCCGAATGGGTCCAACTTTACCTCCTTCCTCCACTATTCCGGGCTCTGGGGCGACTTGCAGTACCCAGATGACCATCCTCGCCAGAAGACAGTCCCATACTTTGGACTTAAGCGCTATGTCTCGGGCCCGACAGGTCCAATGACCAAACAGCTCGTGAGAAAGGGACTGTTTCCCGACGATCGGGGAAGGAAGTCGTGGCTGCAGTGGGCTGTTGGCGTCTTCATGTCGCTCTACCCATGCTGTTTCCGTGGGTGGAGAGCTTGGCTGTCAGGTGCCGTCTTCGTTGGACTCTTGACGTCGTTCGTGTTGGCTTTCATATTTGCCGTGACGCGGCATCGGGCATCACGAACAGGGTATAAGAAGGTCGATGCCGGTGTGGATGTACCGTTGGAGACCCTGGAATATAGAGACGACATTAACAGCGGAGCTGTCGATGATGCTTTCAGAAGATGATGGATTTCACACGACAGAACGCATCGACACTCGCGCACGACATGACAACTGATCTGTGTCTCGATCATGGCCCTAAAGGACGCTGCTTGGTATTATCATCTCCGGATGATGAAGCAGGTCCCAAAAGACCATGGAGTGAGACCCGGCACCTCCACCATCAGCAAAAGCAATGCAATAGTTGCCGTTGTTAGCGTTCACAGCTCTACATCCAACCCTGAGTTGCTGCAGCTATCCGCATCAAAACCAGCAATGAGAGCCAACATCCAGCGGAAACAATCGCACCTAGGGGCGGTCTGACCAACAAGTCACTCTGGTTTGTTACTAAGCCGTCGAGCCGGGTCCAGACGGCTGGTATGGATTCATACCTCGCTGGTCGTGCCGTTCGTCTTGCTTTGTGCGGTGAGGTGCCACTTCAAGGGAATCATATAAAAAGGCCCTCGTTACATTGCTTCTGCCATAGCTTGCAATTGACAATTTCTGTCTCCTTCTAGCCCTTCTCCCACGACTTCAACAAGTCAGCCTGTTGAATGTCGTCGTCGTCGTCGTCGTCATCATCATTATCACAAATGACGCATGCATGCTCCCATTTTCTTGTCCCTTCCACCGTCATTCTGTCCGCTTTTACCCCTTCTCCTGCCCATCCTATTCTTACTGATTGGTTGGAAAGACATCATCATGTCTGATCCCATCTCCACACTGGTAGAGAAATGCTCTGACGAGTCCATCTACCAGCAGCTCGACGCATCCTACAGAGTCTATCGCGAAATCGAAGAAATCAAAAGAATATGGAAGCCCCTCTTGGAGCAAGAGCTCGGAAAAGGCATGGACGAGATCGAAAGGCGCATTATGACGCTCCTCGCAGCCCAGATGCGTCTTCGCAGAATCTATTCCAAGGCCGAGAGTGTCGAGCGTGCCCAGCTCATTCTTGGCGACTTTGTCGACGACAGGCTGCAAAGGCTGCTTGAAATGCTGCAACAGGCCGCAGAACAAGTGCCACCTACTACTCCTGCCCCCGTCACTGCGCACCAGACATAGCTGCCGGAATCACATTCAGGGGAAGGCCATGGAGGCGACTTTCACCTCGACACGGCAGTTGTGCGGCGCTCCGAGAACATGACGAATGCTGGCAATGGGGCATCATCGCCAACTGGCGGGATGACCCCCAACGGACAGCCAAGATCGCGACTGAGTTTCAAGCGCTCTGCCCCTAGCTCGTACCCATATGCCTACGATGAGATGGACGATGACGAGCCTCTGAGCCCCGCTAGACTTACCTCTGTATCCAAGTCCATTTCCCTGTCTGGCCCCAACAGTAAACAGGTCAAGACCTCCAGCTGGAGTCCCGCAACACGCATTCCACAGAGAAGCGCGCGGGGCAAAGGCAAAGACAAAGGCTTCAATGGCTTCGGTGGCGGCGGCGGCGTCATCGTTGGTTGTAGCTTTGATGTTTTCGACTCCTCTCCACCTATGATGCTGCTGAAGGTCGCACCAATGATTGAAGTCACGCGGTCCATCACCCTGGCCGGAGTCAGCGAGGAGGAGTTCATCTTTGCGGATGAACTGTGCGGCCCCGGCTGGTATGTCATTCGGTGCAATCCAAACGGCCGCAGCGCCAAGGCTGGCATTGCACCGGCGCGCTTTCAGCGGCATCCGTTTCAGCATGATCTTGCGCTGCATCATTTCAACAACAAGTCCATGGAGTGCCACAACATGCGGCGCAAGCACACGGTCCAGGACATCATTCGGGAGTTTGCGTACAGAGGTGAGTGGCTTGCAAGGACGAGTGCCGTTTGCACTGGCCGAGATATCGTGTTTTCAATGTGTGCAAAGAAAATAAACACATGGCTGACGAGATCGTGGCATACTTCATACAGTGTACAACGACATCGTGCTATGCGATGACCCTTCTGAAGCAGATGTTGAATCATCCAACCAGATCCTCGCGGAAAAGCCAGACAGAATGATGTCCAGTCCTGCTGCTGCTACTGCTGCTGCTGTTTCTTCTTCTTCTTCTTCTACTGCTGCTGTTACTGCCCCAACGCCGGCCAAGAGGGGCAGACCAAAGAAGAAGGCAGCCAAAGAGTCCAGCATCGAACGTGTGGTCTCCGATGTCGTCAGGTAGGGAAACAAAACAAAACCCTCAATCAAACACCTGAGAATTTGCTGGCGTAATTTTTTAATTTTTTTTTGGCTTATTCTGGACGAGGTGTGATCTGTTTCCTTCTAAAAGCACTCTTCTTCCCTTCTTCAAATTTTGTGGTGGCACAAGCGATTCGTTATGCTAACTCTTGTTGTTCGGGTTCTTTCTTTGGGGGTGGTATAGCACCAATGAGCCGGCACAGAAACGCATTATCTCTCTTGAGTTAGATGAAGTGTCTGGACTTGAGGATTCTTGGGGATTACTCCGACGGAGCTAGATGCATAGGTCTAGGTCATGTCACGTTGGTGTTTGGTAGTTTTACTTTGGTCGTTCTGCTCTAGTTGAGGGGCGGGGCTGAGATCTTGGAATTCTTGGCTTCTCTAGGGATGTAGTAGGTATTGTATGGCTTTACGACGATATCTCCTAGTCTAGGGAACTTGATAAAATTCTGGAGGGTTTTGAATATGTTTGTTGGATCAAAGTGTATGTGACTTATTTCTTTACAGAGACGCAAAGTACAATGCACCACACACCAAGACCACTGCAATTATAGTATGGTTATGTACTTGCAAAAAGTACCGCGCTCGTCCTTGGCAAAGCACTGACGCACCAGATGAGCAGTATCATATCTTTGACGTCCTCCCAAAGGCAAACCCGTCCAGCAGACGGACTCATCTCGTTCACAATGGCACTCGGCACGTGAACAGCACACACGTCATGGACCGACCGACCCGCCAGACTCGTATCAAATGACCTTGATCCAGAAGAGATTCGCCAGACCACACACACAAGCATTCGAAACACCCCAGAGAAACGCATACAAACTCACAAACGTTTCACGTTATCCGCGCGTGTGGTCCAGGTCAACGACCCATCCATCCATCTCACACACACACACTCTCTCTCTCTCTCACACCCCCCCCCCCACTGAGCTCTGCTGTGCTGTGCTTCCTGTGGCCTTTTTTTTGTTCCTTACGAAGTCGCTTCATGCATGCTCTTGCCCTGCTGTCTTGTAACCGTACTTTAAGCGCAGCAAAGCATAGCAAAGCATAGCGAAGCATAACAAAGCATAACAAAGCATCACAAAGCATGGCCAAGCATGGCCAAGCATAGCCGAGCATAGTAAAGCAAAACGCATGAATCAATCGCCCACTCACTCACTCGCGAATTCATCTCGCCACGCATCCCGCTCAGAGTTCAGACGAGACGGTTCGAGCCGGGGTCCAGGCTCTTCTCCATCATTGCCTCCAGGACTGGTTGCATTTGTAGTAGTCGTAGTAGTAGTAGTGGTGGTACTAGCACCGCCATTCTCAATGGCGCCATACCTGGGTCTGCTCGTGCTCGTGTCCCTCCTCTTCCCGCCTCCTCCCTCTTCCCAATCAGAGGGCTCGTTTGTTTGCCCGTTGTTGTCATCGTCGTCGTCGTCGTCGTAGTCTGTCAAGAGGGGCCGGGATGAGGCCGAGACGCCTGCTTCGTGGTGGGTGCCCTGTTCGTCTTCTTCGATGTGGTGGGGGTGGTGCTGCTGCTGTTGCTGGGCATGTGACCAGCCGTTCCATACGAAGCGTGATTGCTGAGCGCCGTAGCGGGTTGCTAGAAATAGACTGATGATCTGTGCGTGGAATAAGCCAGTTAGCAACAATCTTATGAAGGGTTGATTACATGAAGAGCAATACAAGGAACACCAGGTTGTACGCCATACGAGCATATGACAAGAGGAGGGCCAAGTGGAAACTCACCTGCAACATAGCCACAGCAACCACCACCCCAAAATTGACCCCAGCGCTCCTCCGCAAGGCAGCGGCCCACGGCACTCGACACGCCAGCGTGCGATCAAACATGGCCGCGCACTGGGAAGCACCAGCAGGAGTCGCAAACGGCCAAGCCATATCACGCACGCTGCGAAAGCCACAGCACTGCAGCGCGTCCTGGACGGCGCGGAGGGAGCGGGCGTCCTTGATGCGGAAGAGGTGCTGCCATTGCGTGGCGAGCCTGCAGTCGCGGACGGCGGTGTTGGGGACCAGGTCCGTGAAGTAGAGGGTGGCGAGGACGGTGGCGAGGATGGCTTGCAGGGTCTGGAGGATGATGGGGCTCAGGAGGAGCTTGGCGAGGGTGCTGGTGATGACGACGACGCGGCGGTTGGATTTGCGCTGGGGGAGGATGTAGCGCAGGGAGAGCAGGTTGGCTGCTGCAAACAAGGGCAGCAGAATGGTGCAGAACGTCAAAGCTGGTGTCAGAGGGAGGGAGAGAGTGACGCTCGTGACGTGCTCGTAGCTGGGAGATTCGCAAACAAGTCAGCCTGGTTGCGAGTGACATGAGATACTCGAAGGAGGCCGCTTCATGTGGAATGGACTTACACGGCGACTCCCAAGAGAGCCAGGATGAGCTGGACCCGACGTACAATTAGCCATCAGACACTGGTTCTGCTAGAGTCAACATGAGGCAGTGGTAGCGCTCGTGACTTACAACAGGCAATATCAACATGAGTAGCGCCATCCTGATCGTTGAGCGTCCAAGTTGCACGACGTTGTTGAGAAGAGGAACGCCGCAGGATTGCACGAGGGCGAACACGTGAGAATGCGGAGATCACATCGTCGACCACAGAAGAAAGGTGTGCATTTTTAAGACGTCATCATAGGGGTGCTCTCTCTCCAAAAAAAGACATTGCTTGTGCAGGCTGCCGAAGAAGGTCGCTTCGCCATGTGGTGCGCGTGAGGCCCTCCAAGCGAAGGTAGTTTTTCCTGAGAATCACTGGCGGAAAGAAAGCGCTGACCAAACACAGACATCACAGCCGCTTCGAGATCGGATCTGCAACAGAGAGTCATGGAGTTGTATGCACATGATACAAAAGCAGATACGTATTGTAACAGTTGTCATTGGGTCGCCTTGTCGAGATGGGATCGCCTGGGCAGCAAGCAAGTACGAGGCCACCTTTCAAGGCGCATTTTGAAGAGTGTCTCGAGATTCGACACCTTTGGACTACCTGGCTTTCGTCAGTCACGCTATCAGAAAGAATAAGAGAAAGACATGTCTCTCGTACTTGACCTGGTCTGCTTGAATACAGTCAACATGTTCGCTGTGTGCTCGCCAATGCAGTCCTTCGTCTCAAGTCGAGCGAGCCCGGCCCGACTCGCTGAGAAGAGAACCGTCTGGATGCTCATAGGGTAAGTGAAGCCAGTACATCGAGAACGATGGACAGGCTAGTGGCTGCGGGCTGACGGGCCAGTAGAGACTGCAGCATCACGAGGTCGAAAAGGTGCATTGTGCAGGTTGCAACGAGTGGCGCCAGTGGCTCAACAAGACCAGCAGACGTTGGAATACAGTCCGGCCCTTGCACCGTAGGCCCCAGGGTTCCGGGTTCCGGGTTCCAGGGCCAGATTCAGGGGTTAGGGTGCTGGGGCGGGCTTATTAGTGGGCTGGTGGGCTGGTGGGCTGGTGGGCTGGTGGGCTGGTGGGCTGGTGGGCTAGCAATGGCAACGAGGTCCTAGCTTCAGGGCCTGAAGGCCTAGCACGCAACCCGCCAGGTCCGCTGGCCTGCTGGCCCAACCGCCCAAGCGATCGCCTGAACCCACCCAAGCAACGCTGGCAGGATCACTGGTGATGGCCGCCGTTGCCAGGCTCAATGTTCTCCACCGCAGAGGCCAGCCGCCAGCTCCTCCTCGCCCCCTGCTCTGCCCTGGCCTGCCCAGCTGGCCTGTTCCAGTCTTCTACCAGCCATCGCAGAAAAGAACGCTGAAGAGTGGGTGAGCGAGTGAGTGAGTGAGAGACGCCAGTCTGACAGTCACAGCAACAGAAACTGCTGCTAACACTGCTGCAACATAGTAGCAGAAGCTTTTCCTTCCGCGGCTCTCGACCACCTCCACCACCACCCGAGACTGACTGCCTTCAGCACGTGTCCAAGTCCCGAGCCGAGCGCGCCCGTTGTTTCGAGCCCCGTTGCGGTTCCACGTCTCTGTGCGCAGCCTGGGAAGTACCTGGAGCGGTGCCGCATGCGGGTGCTACGGCCTGCCAGAGCCCAGAGCCCAACTTCGGTTGTTTGGGTTATCAGCCTCCTCAGAGCCTGATCCCTTCAGGTCGAGCCCGAAACGTGAGCCTGCGCCCGAGGCCATTGCTCGATTGGGATTTCCTCAGCGCCGCCAACAGACGACAACGCGACTCGATCTTTTTTTCCTCCTGCGGCCACGGCGAGTCACCGATCGAGACCACGCTGGCTTGCTCTGCGTCGCGTTGCGTGCTTGCTTGCTTGCATTTCCTTTCCACCACCACCACCATCACCACCACCACATACGCTTGGCTCGCTCGCTTTTCTGGGCTGCTGAGTCGCTCGACCAAAACCAACCCTACATCCAGCCCCAGTCACAGAGAGCGCGGGCTGTCAGAGTGTGCCCAGACAGGCGACAAGAAGAAGCAACAGTGCCTCTCGCATCGCAACAATGCAGGCACCAGGTCCGTCCCAGCGCTCGCTGCGACGATCTCCAGGCGCCGAGCCAGGCCCTCCTCCAAACGTCCCAGCTCGATCGATTTCGCCAGCCGTGGGCCTCTCGCCCAATGTCCAGCCTCGATCCTCGACAGCCTCTTCGAGGTCGAATCACTCGAGCCACAGCAACGAAAGGAACAGCGCCAACGCTAAACGACCAAGCGTGAGTTGCGCCCCGGATTGTCTTTTCTTTTTCTTCTTTTCCCCCCCCCCCCCTTCCCCTCAGCGCTTCGGCAGCGTGGTGTGGCAGCCGTTGCTCGGCTGGAAGAAGCATAAACTTTGGTCTCGGAGCCCGTTCCACCGGGTCGAGTCTATATGCTGAGTCTTCACACCTCGACAATACTGCTCCACTGTTAAAAGGCCTGTCTCTTGCTAACGCTCATCGACCATGCTGCAGACCTCGTCAGGCGGAGGCGCCCCCCTATCGCAAATCGAAAAGAGCGTCACGCACCTGCTTGTGGCGACAAAACAACTCCTCGAAACCCTAACACAATGGTCTCGTGGCCAGGCCTCCGACACTCAAGTGTCCGACGTTTATGTCAGGCTCGGCTACGAGTTCAACATGGCATGTCGAGCCTTCACAGCCATCAATGTTGACACCTCCGACCTCGGCAACGTCCCGGAACTCCTCCGAAACATCCTCGAAGCTACACTGAGTCAAGAAGCCAGCGTGGAGAGCTTGGAAAAGTATCTGCCTAGAATAAGAGATATCATAATCAACCTGCTGCACGGTCTCAAGAGGAAGCAACAGAAGCTGCGGCAAAAGTCATCGAGAGATAAGGAGAATGGCGACCCCTCGCTCGGCCGCGTTACAAGCACAAGCACCAACGGCACCAACACGGGGCTTTCCAACTTGATAACCGAAGGACTAGACAATGGCTTCCAGACTGTTGGCGCCCGTTCAGGACCAGACGACGGCACCGACAGGACGAGCGGCTCACCCCGCAGGTTTCAGTCCCAGCGCGATGGATCGCGTGCAACTCTTGGTTCGGAAAAATCGTCCTTGTCGAGCGATACAATGCAGAGCCTCCCAGTTGTGCCGCCATACCCACCCGAGGAGTCGTCCATGCCAGGAGCCAATCGTCCTGGAGAGCTCGACTCCTTCCCACCGCCGCCTCCGCCACCAAAGTCGTCGACGCAGAGTGCTTTGGCAGCACTGCAAAGAGGAGGAGACCTGGAACGCCGAGCCTCGCGCAGATATTCGGCATACCAAATATCAAAGCATCTGGGCAGTGGCGCAAATGGAGTGCCGATGTTGCCCACGCAGACGACTCCGATACCAAACCGAGGCAGAGGGGAAGTGCGCGAGTCACTACGCGCTGTGCAAATGCGCAAGGACAAGAAGAGCGACACGCAAGGCAACTCCAAGACACCAGCATCCAGCTCGCCAGTGCGCAAACCTAGTCAAATCTCCGAGGAGGATGTCTCCCTGCCCGAAAACTCAGCAGTCCCAACGCCCGAAGAGCTATTTCAACCCAGTGCGACCTTGCAAGGGCCTCTTCCCGTGATTGTGCCCAGCGTCGCGTCCGGAGACGACGAGGCCACTCCGAAGCCAGGCGTCAAAAGCGAGCCGGCGCTTCCTGCCGAAAAGCCCGGCACACCCACTCCTGCGAAGCAAAACTCGGCGGCTTTTGCCATTGAACAATCGCCGCCGGGCACACCCGCAAAGGATCTTACACTTTTCCTGCAGTACAAGTCCAAGGTCAAGAAGTTTGTGCTACCAGAAGGTCACAGCGAGCTATCGATTGGCCGATTGCAACTTGCTTTTATCGAAAAGTTTTCGTGGAATACCCATTCCAACGGCGCCGATCTGCCCGAAATCTATATACAGGATCCAGTTTCTGGTGTGAGGCATGAGCTCGAGGATCTGACCGACATCAAGGACCGAACGGTGCTTGTGCTGAACGTGGAAGCACTCGATGAAGTCAAGAAGCATGTGGATGACGGGTTGGGATCTATCAAGCAACTGATTGAGAGCGTCAAGGTCAACGTGAACGAGCAAAGCGCTGCACTGCAACGCGTGTCTGAGCGCCAAACCGAAGCCGCCAAGGAAATAGCTCGGCTCGCATCTGCGCCGCCTCCCGCTCCTGCAGAACCGCTCAAGAGCAGCGGTCCGACTGGTAGCCTTCTCAGCAGCCGTGGAAAGCTCAAGGGCAGCCAGGCGGGCGAGATCCAAGGTCTGCGGCGCGATCTCGCGGTTCTCCGTCAGACGTACACCAGCTTCCAGTCCGACGTGGAGGACTCGATGAATGTGCTGCGCAGCAAGGCCAGCGCAGTCAAGGCTGCCGCTGCCAAGGCGTCCATCCCAGATACCGAAGGAGGCTCAGGCCACGCATACGTGTCGAAAGGTCGGAAGCAGCTCAACACCGACTCGGACCACCTCGTCAACAAGGTCGATGATCTCCAGGACTTGGTGGAGGATCTGCGCAAGGACGTGGTGCACCGCGGTGTGCGTCCCAGGCCCAGACAGCTCGAGACCGTGGCCAAGGATATCCAGGCGGCCATGCATGAGCTCAAGAAGATGGAGGATTACATGAAGCGCGAGAAGCCCGTGTGGACCAAGATCTGGGAGAAGGAGCTCGAGGACGTGTGCAACGGCCGCGACGAAGTCAAGCTCATGGAGGACCTCATGGCCGACTTGCAGGATGATCTCGAAAAGGCCAATGAGACGTTTGCCCTTGTGGAGCAAGCGACAAAGGAGCAAATGAAGGATGTCAATGCCGGCAACACGAGCCCGACGGTCAGCCGCCAGTTCTCGCGCGGTCTGCACCACATTGCTGCCAACATTGGCGTCGACCCCAACGAGGCCAAGGAAGGTGTCCTCGGCGAAGTGCGCGCGCTGCAGCCCAACCACGAAGACCGCATGGAGGCCATTGAACGGGCGGAAAAATTGCGCCAAAAGGACCTTGCCACACGCAGCGAGAACCCCATCAAGAAGGAGCTCGTGACGTTTGTGGCTGAAGGCAAGCTCAAGAAGAGTGGTGGGTTTGAGGAAGTCGAGCGAGCGCGCAAGGCAAAGGACGACGCGGCTCGCAAGGAGGTCTGGGAGAGGATGAACGGCGTTGCTCCTGCTCCTGCCGATGACGGCTTGGGCGTTGGCGAGGAGGAAGGATGGCCAGAGGCGGATGACTTTGGTGATCTTGGTGAGGGAGGAGACGATGATTTTGATGATGATCTTGAGGATGGGGAGCAGGGAGACGAGGTTCATGCGGAAGGAGAAGGAGATGCTGACGCTAAACCTGCAGTTTGATCAAAGGGTTGATCGCATCACCATTATTACCATCACCACCGCTGCGACTACATATCTATTCATTCAACACGCCTACCACCTATCTGCTCGCATTCTGTTTTGGATGAGGATGCGCCAAGTGCTACGGAGGTGGCCTGGCCTGGCATGGCTTGGCTTGGTCTGGAAGCTGGTCATCGTCGTGATTGGTCTTTATTTTTGCTGTTTGTGCATGTCTATAGATCCTGATGTTGATTCTGTTGGACGGATTCCCATGTAATTGACTCAACCTTCCCTTAATGTTCCTTTTTTTTTTATGGTTATAGTCTCTGTCACATAGCACATAGCAAAGTTTTTCTCCAACCAAAGGGAATAAGGCAACCTTCTGTTTTTTGTAACTGTCTTTCATAGTTATTCCTGCATCTGTTTATACCTGGCTCGTTTCTTGCTGTTGGCGTTTGGTGTGGATAGAGTTGTGTGAGGCCAAATGTTGCGACTTGACTTTTGGTTTCGTATCCTATTTTTCCTCCCTTCTAAAAGGATTGATTTGATACTGCGAGCGGGATTGGTATGGACTAGTAGCACATTCCAGTATTTCCGCATATATCCTTTCCTTATCTTTCATCTTCCATTCTCAAAGTTCAAAGGTTAAAGCACTTTGAGTTTACCTCCTTGGTAACCCTGTTGTTCCCCCGACCCAGGACCCGGGATCCAGGACCTAGAGCCCTAATCTTCTTCTTAACAACTTGACTACGTGCGTACTTTTGTTTGGTATGTAGCAGTATGTTATGGATGAGTTGAGTTACGAGCACGTGTTTGGTGATGAAACTTGGAGAAGTGGTGCTTTATAGATCTGGCCAGGTACCTAGTGTATATCAACTCTTTTGTTTTTTCTTTTCTCTCTCACCCTTCAGATTTAGATGGGAGGATGGAGAATGGGAATCACAAAGTCTGAAGACAAGACAAGAGTTTTTGGGAAGATCAAGAAAGAGTTGAAACTCTCGAGATCAATTACGGACTCTATTTTGCTTGATCGTATGGGTGACTTTCATGTTCAGTGGAAGAGGAAGAGGCATTGTTTCTTGTCTGCTTCCGAAGCCCTTCTCTGTGTCTAGTCTCTGAATTTACTATGTACAAATCGGCATTGAGCCAGAGTATCTACGTACACGATACAATTACCCTCGCGGCGAAAAATATCCCCACGACAATAATCTCAAGCAGGACGTCAAGAAGCACGAGTAAAACAGAAATCAGACAAGCAAAAGCAACCACCAATACCAAAGTTGGGAATCTCGCAAGCAAAGCAGAGAGCTGGGATCTTGGTAGTCTACAATGTCTCATTCACTCATTCATCCAAGAAAATAAAAAAGAGGCCCCCCCCCATTCCGGACATCTCCAACTATAACGGAAACTAGCACTATTCCTCTCGCAGCCAAAGTCTGACACACACACACGCGCGCGCGCGCACCCGCGCCAGCGCACATGCTCGCTAGTAACTTGTGCTCATGCTTAGTAGACGCCAAATATGACACGTTTTACACACACACAGCCTCTCTCTCCCTCTTTACAGACTAGGCTTTTCTATCTTAGACTTTTCTATCTATGATAAACTTTAGATAGCCGAGATGGAATACAAGAATGACTGGGCGCGTTTCGTGAACTAGTTGCTTTGCTCGGGCTCGTCGCGTTTCGTTTCCGTTTCTTTTCTTTGCTTTCGTTTTATCCTTGGACGATCGCTTGATGATACGAAGAATGTGCTCTGATCGACTTGTACGTACCGCACAGGGCCAGGCCCAAGGATTGCTATATGGGAAACCGCACGGCATTGTTTAGGTACTGGGGCCCTTCGGTCCGAGGGTGGATGGGCAGGTCTAGGGTGCAGTAGTGTGCTGCAAGTGAAAGCGGTATGTATACGTAAGTATGTCTTCTGTTTTCTTGCCTGTGTGACCGAGTGGCTCGGGTCTTTTGAATTGCCTCGCCTGTACTACGTATCCAGAGGATCATCAGCTGGTCCGCAACCACGATGCCATGGAGACAGGAACAACGTGCGAAAGGAGGATGATCCGGAAACAAAGTAGCCTATGTAGGACATTGGTATGGCCATGGTGAGTTTGAGCCATGGATTCTCAGGGGCAAAACCAAAAAAGAAACTATGCATCCAGGTACCAGGCTAGGTGACCTAGTGTTCCCAGCAAAGAACCCCGACCGCCATGACAAAGAAATGCTCACCCGCCGGCCGATGCAGCTTGGCTCGATGCCCCAAGCCACTCGGGCCGTGACTAGGGACCGAAATGTTTCCTATCTTGTTTAGTCTGCTGCGGCTGGAGTAGCGCAGCGTAGCGCTGGTGGGCGCTGTCTGCTCTGTGACAAGAAGAAAGAAAACGAGTCGCTCGCTCGCACGCACACACGCACACACGCCGCAACCCGCTTGATGACTGTCCATCTTTTTCGGTACTCCGCCAGGCAAATGTCCGGTTCGGGTGGCGCGGCGCGTTACATGTGGGTATTTTTTGGGGGGGTCGTCGATCAGCGACCTACCTAGCCAGTTAGCTACACAGCAAGCCAAGACTCGGTGCGGTGCGGCTGCGGTACGATGCGATGCGGTGCGGTGCGGTGCGGTGCGGTCTGGTGTCTCGGCCAAGAAGAAGCGGACATGGAGGGGAGCCAGCCTCCTCGTTTGCCGTCCGCGGTCTTTGAGGACGTCCCAGAGTAAGGCCAATAGCCCAGCCCGGCTCGGCGTTGGTGACGGGTGTGGGATGGTAGGGATGAGGACTTTGGGCGTGGGTGGGAGGCAGGATGGATCATGGACGTAGAGAAGATATGTGTACATGTATATACATATATATATATATATATGTCCACGATGCGCAAACTCTTTTTCCTCCTTGCAGAAAGTGTATTTCCATCCAGTATTCGTCCTTTGTATCTTGTGAAGCATCACAGCATTGAGATATTACATATATCTACCTCAGATCACATATTCCTCCATATCCTCGACACCACAGACTACACACTGCCACGTTGGGATTTCTCCTCGCCCATCGTCCTCTATCTCTTCCTGTTCAACCTCTTTTGAAAATACACCTTTACACAAATCTCTCGCATCCAACATGGCACCAAGCTTGACTGCAGAGCACCTCGATCTGCCTCACGCAGTCACCAAGTCGCTGAACCTGCACAACGGGCTCGAGAAGCACTCGGCCCCCACGGTCGAAATCACAGAAGACGAAGTGCTCGCCCCGACGCCGCCCGCGCCAACGACCCTCAAGGGCAAGTACAATGCCATTCCAGGCGCACTGGGACTTGCCTCTGCGTCTTTGGAGGGCAAGGTTGCGCTTGTGACGGGAGCTGGTAAGTCTGAGGGGTTTATTTGGCCCCTTTTCTGCCCTTGCACACCTCGTCCCGATTGTCCTTGTCCTTGTTTTTTTCTTCTTTTTCTTCTTCCTTTTTTGGACTTGCATATGCGTCATGCGCAATTGGAACAATGGACAAGATCGCCTGGGGTCCAGGCACCGGAGTGTTCTTGATCCGGAATGGACCCACTTGGCGCCGACCCAGCTGCGCGGTACCGCTGCGGACTCCCGGGGTGGGGAAGTCCGTTTCGGCCGACCTGGCGGCCCGGGCCCCGCTTTTTCAGACCGGGGCAGCCGGTTGAGGAAAGGAGGCTCGGGGCATCTGCACTTTCCTTGCATGCAGCCATCTCATTGGCTTCACCCCCCCCCCCCAAAAAAAATCCCAGCACCAACAAAGCACAGCAGACAGCAAACAGCCATGAAAGCGCTTAGCATCATCAGATTCACCATGGCTAACACGCACACGTAGGGCGTGGCATCGGCCGTGAAATGGCCCTCGAGCTGGGCCGCCGCGGCGCCAAGGTGATTGTCAACTACGCCAACAGCAGCGAGTCGGCCGAGGAAGTGGTGGCGAGCATAAAACGCGAGGGATCCGATGCCGTGGCCGTCAAGGCCAACGTCGGCGACGTCGATCAGATTGTCGCTCTCTTTGCGCAAGCCAAGGCCGCCTGGGGCCAGCTGCACATTGTGTGCTCCAACTCGGGCGTCGTGTCGTTTGGCCACATCAAGGACGTGTCGCCCGAGGAGTTTGACCGCGTCTTCAACATCAACACGCGCGGCCAGTTCTTTGTGGCGCGCGAGGCGTACAAGCACCTCGAGGTGGGCGGCCGCCTCATTCTGATGGGCAGTATCACGGGCCAGGCCAAGGCGGTGCCGCGGCACGCCGTCTACTCGGGCAGCAAGGGCGCGATCGAGACGTTTGTGCGCTGCATGGCGATTGACTTTGGCGACAAGAAGATTACCGTCAATGCAATTGCGCCCGGCGGCATCAAGACGGACATGTACCATGCCGTGTGCAGGGAGTACATTCCCAATGGCGAGTCGTTGGATGATGATGGTGTGGATGAGGTGCGTTTCTCTTGGTCTTTTCTCTTGGTCTTTCTCCTTCAGCGTTTCCTTTTTTTCCCCCTTTTTTTTCTTCTCCTTTTTGTGTGTGTGTGTGTGTTTCTCGACAATGTGACTTTGCATGATGCTGACATTGCTTTTTCTTTGTCCTCCTTTACAGTTTGCTGCTGGCTGGTCTCCTCTGCACCGTGTCGGTCTCCCTATCGATATTGCACGTGTAGTCTGCTTCCTTGCCTCGCAGGACGGCGAATGGATCAACGGCAAGGTCCTGGGCATTGACGGCGCAGCATGCATGTAACATGATCCATCACCAGCGCACAGACTGCGGCAGAGTACATTTTCAGCTCTACTATGCATAGAGTGGGCGTTTTTCTGGTTTCCGTTTGGGAACGGGCTGCAATCAAGGAATGGGGTGAGCTGCTTCGCGCTAGAAGGGTTGATTCCCTGTGGTTAATTCAGGCAGGGTTTGTTGCAGGTTTGGTTGTGTTGATTTGCTTACTTGTGTGTTGGATGTTTGCCGGCGAGACTGTCATGATACAATATACACATGTGTACAACACACGTTGCTTTTCTTTCACTGCATGGATCTTCTTTCGCAAACATGGCGAGATTGGGACTGTGTGCCGGGAGATGGTTCTCGTGGTGCTGCTCCATCACTGGAACACTCACCAATGAAAGCTGCGGGCTTGCATGCACAATCTCAGAGGTGAGATGCGCGTCGACGAATGGGCTTCTATGCCCTGCTGTGGAAAAATGTCAGATCAGATGGCAGAAGCAACTTGGCCATGGCCTGTTCGGGCACGTGGCTCGCGATGGGGCCATGTACACTCTCACAGGCTGTGACGGTGACATGGACACGGCTTGAGGAATGTCGACTGGCCTTGTTGGTTCGTCCCAGAGACAGGCAACCAGCCAGGCCGACAGACAGATGGCTTGATCGTGTGATGAGTGGCCCTCCACCATGCAAGAGCCTCTTGACCACTTTCGGATGAGTCGGCCGGTACTATCTAAAACTTCTGATGCCCTTCTTTTCCAGCGCCTCTTGTGAGGGACCGACTTCGCTCGATGAAACCTGGGCCAGCATGCTGAAGTGATTGCTGCGTGTCGCAGTGGGCAACACTCGAGATCTACAAGCATTAGTTGTGCTTGTGCTTACACACCCAGGTGTCTTTATGCCTTTTTGTACAGACACCTCCGTCCGTCTACACAGCACGTTGCTTGTGAAGCTGTCTGCCATACTGCCCGTGACGAGTGGCCACGAAAATGATCTACTAGGCTAGGTCCAGCCCGATGCAGCACCCAGCGAAGTCATGCAAGATTTGTACCACACGACACAGCCGTCTGTCTGTCTGTCTGTCCGTCCGTCCGTCGTTTGGGCAAATACACCATTTGCCACACGGCCTCTATCAGGACGAGGGCTTCAGAAAATGAACAAGCCATTGCTCGAAGTGGCTGCATGAGTGGCTGGCTGGCTGGCTGGCTGGACCATCCTACTACCGTATAAGCACTTCCACGAACCGCAAAGTCGAGATACTGATGCCACAACGCATGAAAGAGGACGGCAAGGTACTTGAGCCCTTGCAGCGATCCATAACGCATTGTTACCCTGCGGCATCTTGTGGAAATCGAGGTCGTGTAACGCAACACACACACAAACACACAGCACGCACATACATGCGTCTCTTCTTCTTTTTCTGGTTTGTCCCTTTTTCTGATAGCTGTTTTTTCAACCATGCTCATCCGCAACTTATTGTTTGGCCCTGAGCGTGCCGGCCACGGCGACTGTCAGGTCCATTCATTCTCACTCCACAATCATCCCTCCTTGGTAATTCTGCAGGATTATGCGACACTTGCTCACCAGAAAGGGGAAACAAAAAAAGGAGTTCCATACTGACGTGGGCCTCGTGTGACTTTGCTACTCCAATTCTTTTCATTCCTTTCGCTCCTGGGGCCAATCAGACACTGGCATTTCTCCCATCTTGGAGCCAACAGACTTGCACAAGTGAGTTGGTCCACGAATCGAGCGCTGGCCGGCATCTGCCTCTTGTCTATCTGTGCCGTGGAACAACAGATTATAAAGAGAGCCAGGCTCGCCCATCAGCTTAAAACATACGCTCAGGGCTTGACCTCTGTTCACCAGCACCCCCAGTTGCACTGAACTGGGCTGGCCATCTTTGACAAGCAAAGCACAATGGCTTGGACGGGGCTGTTTCCCAGCAGCAACACTTCCACGACACTCGCCTTTGGCGGCCTGGTCCTCCAGACGGGCCTTGGTCTTGCTGTGCTGGCCCTCGCCCGCTTCCTGTACTGCCTCTATCAAGTCAGAACAAGCTTTCGGGCTCTTGTGAAGAGCCATGGCATTGTCAGTCGTCCCTCGATTGCGTGAACACACACCACAAAAACCCCATGCGCAAACCAGTCCGCTAATCTCCACTGACAACAGCCACTTCTGCCACACTCCTTCTGGCTCGGCCACCTGGCCATCCTCGCAAAATGCCAGCTCAAATACCCGCGAGACCTTCTCGTCATGACCCTGCCGCAGCTCGTCGCCGAGGACTACCCCGAGCTCGCGGCGCAGCACGGCCTCTTCTATCTGGACTCGTGGCCCTTTTCGTACCCGATGATCGCCGTCATGCACCCCGACCTCATTGCGCAGTTTACGCAGCAAGTCAGCTTCCCCAAGCACCCGACGCTGCAGACCGAGTTCATGCCCTTTACGCAGTGCCGCGACCTGCTCAACCTCGAGGGCGCCGAGTGGAAGCTGTGGCGCGGCGTCTTCAACCCCGGGTTTTCCGTCAAGAACCTCATGGCGCTGATGCCCGCCTTTGTCGAGGAGATTGGCGTTTTTCGGGACTGGCTGGGCTGTGTTGCCGACGACGGCCGCGTCGTTCCCTTGGATGACCAGGCGAGTGCGCTTGCGGCCGATGTGATTGGGCGGGCTGCCTTGTAAGTGTGCTTGTGAGATGTGTATACACATACATGTTGACATCCATCTCCCTTGTTGTTCTCCTTTCCCATTCCATCGTCCATGATATCGTCAGTCCAAGCTGGCCAACAAGAAACACGAGACTAACAACCATACCAACAGAGACGCACGCCTCAACTGCCAAGTCCAAGAAAACGCCTTTTACAACGCCGTCAAGGCCCAAGTCAAGCACCTCATCATCGACAACTCGCCGCCCAGCATGCTGAAGCGGCTGAATCCACGCAGGCCGTTCCAGATCCGGCGCAACAACCGCATCATGGACGCCTACCTGACGCCGCTCATCGAGCAAGAAGCCGGCAAGCACAGCCAGAGTATTGCCAGCCCGGGTGATGAACAACAACTGCAATCTCAGCCACCTCCACCATCACCACCACCACCAAAGACAATCATCTCCCTCGCCGTCAAAGCCTACATGGATGAGATGCAGTCCCAGTCCCAGTCCCAGACTCTGCAAACAGACAGCAAACCACACCAACAAGTCGCACCAAAACTCGACCCAACCTTTGTTGCCACTGCCATTGCGCAAATCAAAATCTTTGTCCTCGCAGGCCACGACACCACCTCCGCCGCCCTCTCCTTCTCCTACCACCTGCTCCACAAACACCCAGCCACTCTGCGCCTCCTCCGCGCCGAGCACGATCGCGTCCTGGGCCCGGACCCAGCCACCGCTCCCGCCCTGCTCTCGACGAGCCCGCAACTGCTCAACCAGCTCCCCTACACCTCCGCCATCATCAAAGAGTCCCTCCGCCTGTTTCCCCCCGCCGCGTCCGTCCGCATCGGCTCGCAACAGGGCCACTGCCTCGTGCATCCCGTCACAGGCCAGCGCTACCCCACCGAGGGCTTCCTGCTGTTCAGCTGCCACAGCGCCGCGCACCGGTACCCGACCGTGTGGCCGCGTGCCGACGACTTTGTGCCGGAGCGGTGGCTGGCGCGCGAGGGCGAGCCGCTGCATGTGCGCAAGAATGCGTTTCGCGCCTTTGAGCTCGGCCCCAGAAACTGTATTGGTCAGGAGCTGGCGCAGATGGAGCTCAGGGCGATCTTGGCGCTGACGGCGCGTGAGTTTGCTATTGAGAGTGTGTATGAAGGTGGTAAAGACCAAGGACAGTGGAAGGGTGATGCGTGTTATCCGTGCAGTACGCCTGGGGATTTTGCGACGGGACATCCGAAAGATTCGCTGCCGGTGAGGGTCAGGAGGAGGGTTCATGTGCCAGCTGGTGATGATGAGGTGGATGCATAGTGAGTGAGGTATTGTATTAGGCAGGCCCATTTATCGAATCCCTTGTGTTTTCTTTGTTGATGGTTCCTTTTTTGTTTTTTTGGGGGTTTCGTTTCGTTTCGTTTCGTTTGGTTTGGTACGTATGGCTGGAGCGTGAGATGAATAGACCTCTGACAAGAGTTTCCACAAGATTAAACACAACGCAGCGACTCATATCAAGCACACTAGACCACTTGAAAAGACCACCAAGCATGCCACTAAGCTCATTCCGTCGCCAAAGCCCTTCCTCAAGAATAGTATACCTCCTCCACACATTTCGCCCCTCATCCTTTCCATCATCCAAGCTCCCAGTCTGCTCTCGTAGTATATCCTCAGCCACAGCCTCATACAAAAGGCCCCCTGTTCCGCGCAGGCATCGGCAGCTCCTGCTGCCACTCCTCCCCATCCCATTCGGCCCTCTGCACGGTATGCTTCATGTCTTGGGCCGGTCGTTTGCCAGCTATCATCACTCTTGTCGACAACTTCAATCACGAACAGACATGCCGGCGTGTATGCAATGCTGAGGATATGGAACGTACTTGCACCACTTATTCCTTCCTGCGCCACTTGCATATTTTAGTCACAACTAGCCCATTTTCAGTCTGCTTGATCTCAAGGGTGAACTTGCGTGTGTCGGCACTCAGACAGCATATCATCGCAGATGAGCTTGTTGCGAACAAGGCTTGCGAGGATTGAACGGCCGATTCCCGGCTTGTGGGATCCTGACAAATCACAACTCGGTTTGCGGAAGCACTACAAGTGCCAGGTAACATTGCGAGCCACGATGGTCAAATTGGGCGATCTGCAAGTACGTAGCTTTTCAGCACGGGTGGATTCTCTGCAATCGTCCGAAAACTTCGCATGTTGGCTGGTAGTGAGAGCCAGAATAGCAAGCATAAAAAGCCGTCCGTGCCAAGTCACGAAGTCGCGTCGGAGTTGCTGCAAACGTCTGTGTTATTTGCGACGAACACATTGGTGTAATTTGAAATTCGATTCATATGAATATTAATATTATAGAGAAATTGCTCCGTTCGTGATGCTCTAAACAAGAGATCGTCCTTCCTCATTCGTAGACAGCTCGTGGTGTTCTGGTCGATGTGACATAGTGTGTGCGACGCCAAGCTCCGAGTAGCCCGATGACGGCGACGAGTTGTTCGAAGGAGGATCTAATCCCGTAGGCAGTTCTGCGGGCGGCCCAGCAAACGACGGTTGCGGATCATCGCTGGCTAGCTCATATATATCGTCTTGTGGAGGCGGGCGATAGAAATGATGTTGCTGGCCATCTGCTATGATGGCATCGTAAGAGTTTGGCGACCATGGAGCCCCTGCGACACTCGGAGAAGAGACCCAGCTATTGGTCTGCTTGGATTCTGCGGTTGATGGCACTGCTGATCCAAGTCCAGCACGTGTCTCATAGGGCAACTCTGCAAGTTGATGCCCTGTAAAGCTTCCTGGAGGGTTCTGATTATGAGCATCTGCCATCATAGGGTTCACTTCCTCCGCTGTGTGTCGTCGTCTGCGCCGGCGGAGAATGAAAAGGAGCAGTGCACCCAGTACTGCAATTACAGCGACTGCACTACCAACGCCGATGCCAATTTTTGCACTTGACGATAGCTCATTCGGAGAGGCGGCTGTGGTTGAGGAAGCTGTGGGCGTTGTTGTTGTTGTTGTTGTTGTTGAGGTGGTGGTGGTCGCAGTTCCGGTTGAGCTGCTAAGTCGGGTGGAAGTGGAAGTGCTGCTAGTGCTCGTTGCGCTTGCTGAAGTGGTACTCGCAATGCCCTTGGAAACCTCAGTTTGCCAATCTGATAATGATATACCGAGCGGTGTTCCTGATGTGCTGCAACTCGACTGCAGAACGGCCTATTTCCTCTTCGTTAGCGACAAAATCCCCGACAGGGTCAATACTGGTCACATTGGCAGCTGTCGTGTCCACAAACTCTCATAATCATCGTAGACTACCGTGGAAAGCCTCATGGAAAAACGGCTGCGAAGACAAAACCAAACGTACAAATGCACTTGTGGAGTCTGCTGGATCCTGCTGGCCCACACATTGTGCCGAATTCGTGACAAAGTCGCCGCCATTGCCACAAAGGCACTCGTTCATGGCATCCACGGTAGAGCCATCACAGCTGCTACTGTTGGCGGCAGCGTAGAAACAGGATTGTGTGCCTGCAGGGTAGGCACTAAAGTCGTTATGGAATTGCGCGAGCGTGGGCCTCAGGCAAGTGATGAGGATAAGGACGACAGGCGACCGGAACCACATTGGTCGGTGCATCGTGGGCGGTAGGCTTGGTAATCCGGCGTCGTTTGCCAACCCTCGATAGGTGAACTTGAACTGGAGGCAATCGACCAGGCTAGTTGGTGAGCCTCCTGTGAGACATTCATTGGTCGTGGTCTTCGATTTCTGCCAAAGTCGGAGGACCTGACCAGTCAATATTCTGTGTCTGTATTCAAGAATTGCGTGTTGGCGAGACATCAATTTGGTTACCAACGTTGAAAACATACCCGACGGCCAAGACTGTGTATTTTCCCAGACAAGAGCGCTGCCTTGTTCGGTTTCCTGGGTGGCAAATCTTGGGAGTTCACAAGCCGGTAGACGGCCTTGATGACGATGGATCGCAGGGCCGGGAAGCACAGACAAGAAAAGTAGCGCCTTCTTTCTGTGTGGGTGACGGTATCTAGGCAGCTGAGGCGTGAAGAGGCGCTGTAGCGAGCGACGTGAAGGACAAGTTGGAAGTGCGAGAAACGATCGAAGGTAGAAAGAAAGCAAAACAACATCTAGGCTGCCACAATCCGAGCCTGTCTGGGGTCCGGATGGGCTAAGCATATCAATTATTCAAAGCCACAAGTAGCGAACTGCTAGCAGCAAAAGCAGGCCCACGCAGCCACGCTGTCGGCACCACACGTCGTCGACCGCGCTTCTCACGGCTGTGCCAGGTTGTGCGAGGGTGCGGCTGAGCCACGGCAGAAGAACTGCATCCTCGTTTTTTCGGGTGTCTTGCCTGTCTCTCATCTCTCGGCTCTCGTGTGTGGCTCGTCATTGGCGAGCTTGGGGGGGGGGCCCGTGGCGGGCGCTGCGGGCCTTTGGGCGTCTGATCTCACAGGAAGACGCTATCCAAGGCCGCAAGTCCCCTGAACCAGGCCCAGTAGTCCCTAGCACTTTGCGCTCCAAGGCTTGCGAGGCTCTCTTGGCGCGGGTCGATCATGGGACAGCTGGCCGTGTGCTCCCAGCTTGACAGTGAGGTAGGCGCGGTCAACACCCACGCCCAGCGGGAGAACATCTGAAGCCCAGAATCAGTACAAGCAGCCATTGTCGAGTATCGCCCGTCTACAACACTGCGTTGGGCTCGTGCATTGACTTACCATGGCATATTGTGAGGGTGTGAGCAAGGCCCGAGAGGCAGCCGGTTGTGGCTGGAACAAGCATGGCCGTGCTGTGCAAATGACGGAAAGTCGAGTCGGGATCCCTTCGTTCAATGTTCGTATTGACTGGCGTGCAGTAGGGCAGAGCCACTGAATTTCCTGGTTGGACGGGGCCACCCAGCGCTAGGGATATGCTTACTGTGCCACTCAAAAATGGCAGTTGCCCTAGCAGTGACTTGATTGAGTACCTGGGTGCCTCTCCAGATAGGTACATTTGCAGATGTACATCGTACCTGCATACGCCTCGTCGATTGTGCGCACACTTTACGCACCCGACTATCAAATGCTTTCGTCCAGAATACACCCAAACCAGCCCCCTCCTGACATCAATTCACCTTCTGAAGCCGTTGTTGACGCTGCACAACATCGAGCCCGGCAGAGCCCGTGGTGCCATGATCCACTGAGCCCAGAAAGTCAAAGGGAGAATCCCGGGCCAGCTACTAAGGTAACGTTGTCACAGACCTTGGAATATATCGCACGCTTCAAGCTCGTTGGAACCCACAAACACTGCGAACAATGATGGAATCTGACAGTTGGACCCTTCGAAGCAGGCACAATCAGCCCCAGAGCCTCCATTGAGGCATCGCCTGCCGACTTGCGGCCAACAGCTGCGGCTGCAACACGCACTGCCCCCCGGAGGTTCCTATGGGACCTTTCACTATGCGACCTCTGCTTTTATCTGCCTGCGGCTTGCGCTTCCTGGTCAGTCATCTGCTGCGTCGACCGAGTGGGGCTTGCCCAATTGCCCAAATAGGCAGCACGCAAACCCCGCGGACGGCACCAGCTTGGCCCGCCTGCCACAGCGCTGGAGCCCCGGCGACCATCGTCCTGCAGCGCTCGACCGGGCCCGTCCTTCATGGACAAGACGCCGCCATCACCCTTGTCGTCCGGACCTTTTGGGCCTGCGCGTGCCGTCCATACTACACATCTCTATTCTGAACCGCTAGCGGACCCAGCTGCCACCAGACGAAAGAACGCAATCATGTTGACCTGAAAGGATAACCAGCGCAAGGCAGCAGGGCAGCAGAGCCGCCGCCGCCCCTGTCCATTCGTGCCTGTTCCTTTGACGATATGATATGCTGCCGGTTGCCGCTCCATCGGGCTTGACCCATGACATTTCGACAAAGCGCAGTCCGTCAACGTTACATGTTGCTTGACGTCTCGCAGTAGCAGCTGCTTGGAAGAACAGCAGGACTGGCCACCCTCACACGGCAACATCGAAAAGGCAAAGACCGTCCAGATTGCCCCCTCAAGCAAGGAAGCTCAACCCCATCGGCCTACAAACAGTGCGCTAATGCGTGTCATCCATGCACCCAGTGGACCACTGAGAGCTCGTTCTTCGCTACCATTTGTCACGTCGATCATTGAAGCGGCCCCCCACCGCTCAACTCGAAGTAGCTCGCCAATCCATCTCGGTCGCAGCATTTGTCAACAAAATTTACTCGGAATTATCAATCGCCTCCTGCCTGGGTGCATCTCCTCTGCGGGCCGTTGTCTCTGCGTAGACCGCCACTCCTGTGTTGAAGCCGGCACAACATCTGTACTAATTGACATTCATTCGTTTCCACTTCCAAGGCTGCCATGACTGCGCCAAGACATTAAAGAAATCTTTCAACTCGTCTTCACAAAAACCCGCCATGAACGCTGGGGTATTGCTAGTTTGAAGTGCTTCGTCAATTCGATTTCAGGCTCATGATGGCGCCGCCGCTATCCTCGTACCGGTCCTGGGACATACTCTGGCCATGCTTTCATTGCTGTGATCGTTTTTGGGTTCGTGACATTGCTTCAACCTGGTTTTATGTCAGCTTCAGTATTAGTGGTGGTTGTTGGCTAACGACAACTGGCAGATATCCGAGCTGGCCATCTTTGGCGAGTGTGCAGCTGTTGTTGCGTGGATTCCAGCCATCGTTGCCCTGCTTTCATTCGTCTTGGGTTATGGTTTGCGGCCGCTATGGCGCCGCCGACCAATCTGGCTGCGCACTTTTGCAGCCGAAGGCGTGGAAGAGTCTGACGGACTTGCCTCTGCTGAGCTTGCAGGTCCCGCTCCAAAAAGCTGGAGCATGCCGATAATTCTTCTCTTGCTGAACTCTGTCCTTGGCTTGGTGTTCTGTATTCTGGCCAGCCTCAGACGCGAGACGGGCCCTCTGTTTCTGACACCACTAATCCCCCATGTACGTGGCATCCAAAGTATTGCTTGCGTCTATCAGTACTATGAAACCCACTAACAATCGAAAAAGGTCGTCACTTGCCTGTGGCTGGTCATCGAAAGGCCGCAATCGACGCCAGGCTCGGTGCTGGTTACGCAAGGGCTGTTGTTCGCTGTGCAACTCATCCTGTTCAATACTATCCTATATATCACGACTAAACTTGGATTGGGATTGTGGATACTTGAGATGATTCCTCCCCTGGCCTCCATCATCTTTATGGTCGATATGCCGATGCGTGATCCTCTTATGGGCAGCAAAAAGATCTGTGCTCCTTTTCAGACGCCAACATCCAATCTTCGCAGCCCCGAAGATAACTTGACCCTCTGGAACTGGATGTCTGCGAATTGGGTGTCACCAATCGTCAACGAAGGGTGTCGCAGGCAGCTTCACGATGAGGATGTCTGGCAATTACCTCTGCAATTCCAGCACGATCGCTTGCATCGCCTATTCAGAGACGTCAAGGGCTCGGTATTTGTGCGTATTGTCAAGGTCAATGCGCCCGACCTCATCATTACCACATGCCTTAGTATTCTTGAGGCAGTCTGCTCCTTGCTACCCATTGTTCTCCTGAAGCAACTCTTGACCGCACTCGAGGGCGAGCATCCGAACCGCAGAGTTGCTGTGGTCTATGGTACTCTCATTCTTCTTGTAAGATTGATAGGCGCGCAGTCTGGCATTTTCAACCTCTGGTTTTGCCGGCGGGCTTATGAGCGTTGCAGAGGTGAAATGATCACCATGATCTATGAAAAGACTTTGAGACGTAAAGCTTTCACCTTCCCCAGCGACCACAACGAAGAGGCTGGCAATGAGACAACAGCCAAGGGCGGAGCGAATGTCGGCCCGGCCTCGATGGGCAAAATCTTGAACCTGATGCGCAACGACGTGTACGAAATTGCACAACGCTTTTGGGAGTTTGCCAACTTCTTCACGAAACCCATGACCTTTATCCTGACTATTGTGCTCATTTGGGAAATATTAGGTCCGGCGGCGTTCGGTGGCGTTCTCCTCATTGTCCTCGCTCAAGTCATCAACGTCTTCACCATTCGAGCTCTGGTCAGCTGGGAACGAGCCCGACGCGGTGTGACCGACATCAAGCTTCAAGTCACTTCGCAATTTGTGGAAGCAATTCGACATTTGCGCTGGTATAATTGGCAGAACAAGTGGCTCGACCAGATCCTGGCGTCTCGACAAAAGGAGCTCCGGTATCGAGTGATTGTCAACTTGATCAGCAAAGTCATCGCGGCTACAAACAAGATTTCGGCCTACTTTTTCCCAGTGGTGGCCTTTTATGCTTACACCATGATTAGCAAGCGGCCCCTACGAGTCGATGTCGCCTTTCCAGCTTTGACGCTGTTTACGCAGCTTAATCAGAGCTTGAATGAGCTTCCAGGCTTGATCACGGTGCTTCTCAATGCGAGCGTGGCCATGGGCAGAATTGACAGCTTCATGGCCGAACCGAACAAGGATGACGAACAAGACACCGTGCTCAGCGAATCCGGCACGCAGCCTGCTGGCAAGTTGGAAGTCATATTTGATGAAGCATCCTTTGGATGGCCTGGCTCTTCTGCAAGTCAGCAGGTCCTCTCAAAGGTGTCCTTCAAGGCTGGTCCAGGCTTGACTGCCATCTGTGGAAAAGTTGGGACTGGCAAGACGGCCCTTCTGCATGCCATCTTGGGTGAGCTCGATGGCCACGGAGGCAACAGAAATGTTCCAGCCGAGATGGTGGGATACTGTGCACAGACACCGTGGTTGCAAAGCATGAGTATCCGGGAGAACATCCTCTTCTCATCGGGTTACGATGACGCTCGATACCGTCTAGTACTGGCTGCGTGTTGTCTCATTCCGGACCTGTCAAATTGGAAGGCTGGAGACCTGTCGCTAATCGGTGAGAATGGAGTGGGGTTGTCTGGTGGGCAAAAGGCAAGAGTTGCACTCGCCAGGGCTATTTACAGCCAGGCGAGGGTCTTGCTGTTGGACGACCCTATCGCCGCTCTGGATCATCAGACGGCCGAAACAATCCTGCGCAACCTCTTTGTCAACACGAATCTTATGCAAGACCGCATGATCTTCTTCGTCACCCATCGCATGGATCTCTTGACTAGGTACGCCGACCAGGTACTGGAACTCTCGCAATCCGGAACTGTGACTGTCATTTCTCGAGAGGAGATTGCAGCCCACGAAGAGCTGCTTCACTTTACCGCCAAGGATGAACAGAAACAAGAGACTATGGACGAAGCGCACGCTGGTAGCTCTGACGGCGATGTCATTCCCGACAAATTTATTGAAGAGGAACACCGGAGCCATGGCGGAGTTGTGGCTTCGGTATACTGGAAATACATTAGAGCAGGAAACTTGTGGTACTGGGGTGCGCTCTTCCTGCTATTTTGTGTATTCCGGGCCTCCAGACTGGCGCATTACTACTTTTTGAAAACGTGGGGTGAAGCCTACAAGAGCGAAGCGGCAGCCAGCATCTACACGGTTGCTGGCAACGAGCTGCAAGATGTATTTCCAACAAGTTCGACCGCAGATTTTGCCACTGCTGGAACTGGAGATTGGTGGAACATCAAGCTTGACCTTCCGCCTCCCGACTCGGATGCGCGTCCTTGGCTATTTTGGTTCTTTATCATCGCCCTATTGCAATTCATCTCCTACGTGGTGTCTGATCTCACGATGGTGCTCATCATCTACACCGCAGGCAGGCACTTGTTCGAGCAAGTCATGCTCAAGGTTGCCAACGCTACCTTTCGATTCTACGATGTCACACCAGTCGGCAGACTGATGAACAGACTGACGAGTGACATCGGTACTATTGATGGCCAGATTGTCACGCAAATTCGTGACGTGACTTGGTTCTTCATGTTTTGGAGTTCGAGCGTCTTCGTCATTGCCTCCACAACGCCAGTCTTCCTCGCCATCGCTGTCATTATGACTGGACTGTTCATCTACATTTTCATGCGTTTCCTACCGGCGTCACAATCGCTTCGGAGACTTGAGATGGTCTCCTTGTCTCCCCTCATGTCGAATTTCGGCACTCTCCTCGAAGGTTTGACCACAGTCCGCGCGTTCCACGCCGAACCACATTTTCAGAGACAAATTATTGTCACAACCGACGCCTTCCAGAAAATGGACCATTTCTTTTGGTCTTTGCAAACCTGGCTCATGTTCCGCTTCGACGTCCTTTCTGCACTCTCGACCTTCATCCTCACAATGTCAGCACTATACACTGGCTTGGGGGCTGGTACAGTGGGATTTGTTCTTGGGACTGCAGGAAACTTTGTCACCTGCACCCACAACCTTTGCCGCAAGTACGGCGAGCTGCAAATGCAGTTTGTCAGTGTGGAGCGTGTAATTGAGCTCATGGACCTTGAGCAGGAACCGCGCGGTGATCTGGAGCCACCTGCCGCTTGGCCTAGCTATGATGATGACATTGTCTTTGACCAAGTCACTGTTCGGTACGCCAAAGGTCTTGATCCTTCATTGCGGGGTATCAGCTTCCGCATTCCAGCCGGAGCGACGGTTGCTGTGACTGGTAGAACGGGCAGCGGGAAGAGCACGCTTGCGCTCACGTTGCTCGGCGCCATCCTACCAGAGTTTGATGAAACAACTGGAACCAACGGCAGCATCCGCATTGGAAGCATAGATGTGGCGAGGGTCGACAAGCATGCACTACGCAAGAGAATCAGCTTTGTTGCGCAAGACCCAGTGCTGTTCCCGGGTACCTTGCGGGACAACCTCGATCCCATTGGCGAGTACTCGGACGAAGAATGCGACTTGATTCTGAGGAGAGTGCTCGGTGCTGCCGACGAAATGGAGGTTCTCGCCAGCAGCACTTCTTCAACCCCTGGAGGTCTCGGATTGAGCTCCGCATCTACCAGTCACGCTTCGTCCAGCTCGGCTAGTAGCGATGCGGGCAGCGCACGCGAACGTGAACATGACAATGTTGCTGCTGCTGAAGCATCTCAGCATGTGACCAAGGACGACAGCAGCAACTCCAACGACAAGCCCGCTGTATCGCCTTCGTCTGCTCTCACCCTGCACACGCGTGTAGACGGCGGTGGCAAGAACCTCTCCCAAGGCCAGCGCCAACTTATTGGGCTCGGCAGGGCTGTCCTGCGGCGTAGTCCAGTCGTCATACTGGACGAGGCCACGGCAAGCATCGACAAAAAGACGGCGTTTTACATCCAGCAGGTTCTTCGTGAAGAGTTGCGTCAAAGCACGGTTATTACCATTGCTCACCGGGTGGAAGCTGTCAGAGATGCCGACTTTGAGATTGTGCTCGACAAGGGCAAGGTTGTCAGAGCGCAAGCTTTGGTTGGTGGTTAAGTGTGTCTCTTTTTTTTTCTTTTTTTTTTCTTGGGTGGAAAACAAGCGAGTAAAGTAAACCTTTTGCCGGTATGTAATAAACATGAAGCAAATGTTAGAGGTGGTGTGTTGCTGAAGTGATTTGTGCGTGGGCTACGGTATCCGGGGTACGTATATTGCGATGGCGAGGAGATTGCAGGTTCATCCTTGTCTTCTGTAACATGTACAAGGTGCCTTTTGTCATCCACAAGTACATGCATTTTTTTTCTGCATACTGTTCAGTATTACAACCGGGTTGTCGAATATCAACAAGAGCGTGCGGCGTGCTTCTAAGCGGGCCAAGTCACTATTTTGTTTTATCGGGAACTGAATGAAATGACCTTGCTGGTTACATGTATGCATATGCCGAGCGTTCAGAGATGGGAATATATATTAGATTGCTTCATAATATGAAGTTGCTCTTGGTGCTTGAATGATTTTGTGTGCTCTGTATTCAGTGTTGTTAGAAGGGAGTGGAAGCTGAGGATGCAAGTTGAAGAAGGATTGATAGTTGCGGGTTGGCCATTTTCCCTGCATGAGACGTGATGACTGGTATTGAATTTCGCATCTGATTTCTGGTTTCGATATGCGCGATCGTTTTGATTTTGTATGGTTGCATGCAAAGATATGCATCTTGACGCGCAGGTTCATACATGCATAGCATCTTGCATATTTGCCACGCAATGTGGTAGGCATATTGCATGCATTGTCTCTTGCTTCATATATACTCAGCTTGTTGCTAAAGTCCTGCCTTTTGGGTCTTGCATACTTCCTCTGGGAGCTCCTCCCATTCGTCCGCATCACCAATGGCAAACGGAGAGAAAGTGATCGATCTTGTTCTAATACCGTGGGATTACCAATGTTCCCCGCTATACTTGCCACATTTATGCATACCTGCAACTCCTTCCTCGTCGCCCAGAAAAACGAATTTGAAAAATTGCATTGGCCGATGATCAGCTCCAGACTCACATCATGCACATTCCCTGGTTGGTTTATACACACACACGCACGCACACACGCATACACACACACATATATATATATATATTAAAAAAAAAAAGTAGCTGTCATTGACGCTGTTGCTGTTGCTGCCGCTGCCGTTGCCGCTACCGTCGTCGTCGTCTATGTTGCAGTCATGGCTGTGGCGGTGACCCACACAGTAGGCGTAACAGTGACAGTGGAAAACTGAATAGCAGTGACGGATGGTGTTCGAGCTGCTCCGCGATCATCGTTTTTATTGTTCTCGTTGCTGGGAAAAGAAGAAGACGAGAGAGGAAAGGAGGCGGAAGAAGGAAGCCAGTTTGTGGCGATGAAGTGGCTGATGTGGGAAAACTGCTGTACGAGGAGGATGGGGAGGATGAGGGCCGGGATGGTGAAGGGGAAGAACATTTTTTGATTATTTTTTAATATGGTTGCTGGTTGCTTCGGTGTTGAGTGGTTTGTGGTTGATGGCTGATGGTTCTTGGAGACTGAGGTGGTCTTGGCGAGAGGGCCTAAGATAGATGTTGTTTTGTGGTGTTTTGTCTGTTGTGGTGAGGGGGGTTGACGTGTTTGTATATATAAGAGATGGCGATGGAGGGTAAGGAAGACTAACGGTCGGCTCAGCCAGATGACGGTTTCATTACATAGTGACTGACTACTTTCAAAGCCGTGCAATGAAAAGTATGGCTATAGAACAGATCCATCCAACCCTTCAAGGTACTATTTTCCTCGTTTTCTTTCATTCTTTGTCAGTACAGGGCGTCCATCTCCAATGGCGGCCTTGATTTAAGCATTTACACACTGCATTTGTGTGGTTTTTTCTTCTTCTGCCATTGCTAATATTAGCAATGACAACACGTCTCGAACAATGCCATGGCAACAAGGTGGCTATTGTTCTCCCATCTCACTTGCAAACCAATTCTCTGCGCTGTTCTGCTGGCTTGTGTGGCTTATGATTCTGTATAGAAAGGATTCAGAAATGGACAAGGGCACATTGTCATTGTCATTGGTATTGTCTGTTTGCTTTGACTGACGAAAACGCAACCAGTCATTGAATGAAAGTCGACGGCTTCCAGATGATGCTGTGCAAGCGGGTCTCCTTTGTTTCTTCTTTTTCTTCTTTTTTTCTTTCTTTTTCTTCGGATTTCGATATCTGGCGTATGGCGTGCAAGGAGATGGCGTGGTGTCTGCCGTATTCTTGATGTGAATCTGTCACTGGCAGGCAGGTGTCACGATGCGGCATCGACGCCCAACATTGGATGGTGCAGTTTAGCAATCGACTTCACATCGCGGCTCCACTCCACCGTTGAGATAAGCATAACATGCGCCTCTTCCGTTGAAGAACCCGGTAGCAAGTGGATGGGGGAATCTCGAGACGATAAGTAGGTCCTTGCCATGGATACTACTGTCGTCTCTTGCTCCAACCTAGATGATCCGTAGACCCGGTTCCGAAGACGTCGGCCTCGGTCCGATGCTACCGAGCCTGGGTGTTTTTTTT
>KZ678517.1:0-74814 GCA_003019895.1 Coniella lustricola | reverse complement strand
CAAGCAAGCAAGCAAGCAAGCAAGCATCAAAGCCCAACAAGAGAGCCTCTCACCTGCAGCGACACCCTGCAGTGAGTGTATCCCGACGCTTGCAGCAGAGCAGCCACCTGAACCCCTGGTGACTTGCTGGATCCGACTTTGTCTGGGCTCTCTGCTCTTATCGCCTCCTCATTTCGTCGTTACTTCTTCCGGACTGCTTCACCGCAGGTCTACAAGACATGCCTTTTGCGCCTGTCGACCTTGGCCAGCCCGAGAACCAGGCGGCCTCTGCCTCGGTCCAGATCCTCGAGAAGCAGGAAGACGCAACTGGCGCCTCGCCGATATGGACGCCTTGTTTCAAGCACGAGTGTGGCTTCAACGGCGAAATCTTTGAGCGGGTGATGTTGAACCTCATCAAGAACCCAAATATCAACTCTTCGTGGCTATTCAGAGCCGACATACTGCTCGATCACAATGGCTCAGACGTTACTGGCACTTCAGCCTTGACATCCAGCCCTCAGCCATCGGCCCCCAGCTTCACAGACCTGGACATGACGAGATTGCTTATCCGCAGGATGATCCCCCGGAACGAGCTTCGCGATAAGCCCCTGGAGCAGAGCTGTGTTTTCTATTCGGGCACGACCCCTGAGGGTGTTCAGCGGTCTCTCATCGTCTACCTGCCGCACGTTCAATCCGCTGAAGATATTCCATTCTACCATCCGGCGGTGCAAGCCATCGCTTTCCTGCATGATTGGAGGCCAGCCGAGGAGACGGGAACCGTGTCTACCCATTACATGTTCTTTGACGCGTACACCAAAACCGAGAAACTCACGAGAACAGCGATGCACCTGCTGAGAGTCCTCCATAAGCATGGCGAGGGTCAGGTTGTAGGCTACAAGAAACGCGTTATACACGATGTGCTCGTCCCGCAAGCGTCGCTGCAAACCACCTACGCTGACCTGAAGCTCAAGTACGGCAAGACCCTCGTCCAGGGCTGGGAGGAAGTAACAGATCCTGCAAAGCATGTGTTTGAAGACCTGTGTATCGCTGCCTTCCTCATTGAGTTGTGGAAGGACATGTACAAAGACTCTGAGTTTCCCGGCTTTGTCGATATTGGGTGCGGCAATGGCCTCTTGGTTCATATTCTAAACTGTGAGAAATACGCAGGCTGGGGCTTCGATGCCAGGGCACGAAGGTCTTGGGCCAAGTACAATTCAAAAGTCTCTGTGCGCTCTGTCGATGGTGGCTATCAAGAGCAGGACTCTTTAAAGACTCATGTGTTGCTCCCAGCTGTGACTGTGAATCCGTCAGACAGCAGCGGCTTGAAAATACAACCTGGCCAGACTCATGACGGTGTTTTCCCAACAGGCACCTTTATAATATCGAATCATGCTGATGAGCTCACGCCTTGGACACCTATCCTGGCCAGACTCTCCGACTGCCCGTTCATGATGATACCCTGTTGCAGTCACAATCTTGGTGGTGACAGATGGCGAGCGCCTCCTCCAAAGGACAAGACAACCTCGCATTCAACATATAACTCGCTCTGCGCTTGGGCCAGCGATATTGCAGCGGATTGTGGCTGGGAGGTGGAGAAAGAAATCTTGCGCATACCATCGACTCGCAACATGGCAATCCTGGGACGACGTCTTGTCAACACCGAGGAAATGGACTTGCATCATCTCTTGTACAAGCATGGCGGCACCGGAGGCTACTACGAGAATGTCATCAAATTGTTCAGAGCTACTGCTCGTGGCCATTAAAGATGCAAAGCCTTCAAGGTCATGTGGCTTTCCGGGACGTAGCACTGACTTGCAGTCATGATACGGCGGCGCCGCTCTACTGAGCAATTCGCAGATGCTCAGATCACGCGTTGATCTGTAGCCGTCCCAAGAGAATCTGTTCAAAGCGCCGTGTTCGCTCCTTTCGCCGGAGCTTAACGTCCAGTCGACAGAGTGATGCGTACAACGATACCCCAAGAGTATCCACAAAGTGCGCAGAGTGTGAATGTTCATGATACTAAACCCAAACGTCATGAACATTTCAACCACTCAGGACGACTTCCCATTCCGGCAACCAGTAATGGCTAAAAGCGAAGAACTGGATAGAGATGCCACTCACCAAGCTCTTAATCCAAATCCGGTACAGGAAGGTGATCCACCAACTTCATATTCAGTCCGAGCTTCCTGAGTTCTTCAGCAGCGAGTTTGTCCCGCAGTTCCAGGCTTTCCTTCTGTGTAATAAGAATAAAGTCCTGCTTCAGAAGCCAGCTGCCCTCTGGAAGGTCGTATTCCTCCGCGAGCTTCTTGTCAACCTTGTCTAGATCAATGACCAGGCTCTTCTTGACGCCAAACACAGCGTCAGACTTCTCATACGGGTCTCCCCGTAGGTACAAAGCGCTGGGTTTTGATGAAGAAATTAGCAAACCTCCTGTGTCACCAGCACACATCTTTCGCACGGCTCCTTTGGCCAACGATATGGACTTACGTGATCAGATGATCCCAGCCTTCCTTCTCAAACATGAAATGCACATGCGCAGGCCGCCAGCAGTGCCGCCCGAGTAGCTCCAGCAGTTTCCCCACCGGGCCATCATGCGGGATCGGGTAGCTGACAGGCTTGATGCCCTTGAAGAAGAAACGGCCCTGCTCGTCCGTGACCATAACGCACCGCTCCGAGGGCTCCTCGCGCTCCGAGTGCTGCACGTCGTAGTGTCCGCTACTGTCCGTCTCCCAAATGTCGACGCGCACGCCCGGGATCGGGTTGCCCGCCGTGTCCTTGACGGTGCACAGGGCCAGCATCGGCTCGCCTTCTGGGTCGGACGTCATGCTTGCGCCATTCTGGATTGTGGGTGCGTCATGCGTGTGGAAGGGCCCTAGAACGGACCCTTCGGTGCTGTTGGGAGGCTTGGGGTGGTTGATGTTGTCAACTAGAAGAGACAGTCCGAGGATGTCTGAGAGAAGGATGTACTCCTAGCATGTATACAGAAACTCAGGTCAGACAAATTCACCATCTGGCGAGTGGTTGAGCCATGTTTGCATCGAACAAGGCGGTCCCAAACCGGTTCGCCGATTCCCTTTCTTTCAGGGCCCTCCAGAAGACTCTCTCAGGGCCAGTCCAAACTCACATGTCGAACATCGCTGGAGATTTGCCCCGTCTGAACGAGGAAGTTTAACGCCAACATCCACTCTTCGGTGCTCAGTCGCGTCTCGCGCGCAAAGTCGTGCAGGTGCGTGACCAGGCGGTCCATGAGGTACTTAAGACGCGCATTTTTGGTCTGGTTGTTGATGCGGATCGTGTTCGGGGTGATGTTGTCGATGGTCAAGTCCAGGAGCTCTGGTGTTTGTACTTTGTCTGCGGACGCCATGGTTGCTTCAATGCCCTCTGTGAAAGAGCAATTGGCCAAAGATGGATATTGTAGTTTTGTAGTCGGAGATTGTTAAAGACACTTCAATTGCCGTATTTGTCCGCCCGGTACGAAAATGTACGTTCGAGTCTAACGTAGTCTGCACCAGATTGTCGGAACGCTGTTCGGGTGAGCGTACAGCCAGACGTTATGAAGGAGAGGGCACGTTGTCGAGCTCCCCGACACGGAACCTAACAATACACGGTGGGAAGCTTTATATTGCGCCGTACTTTGCGGATTTACGGCACTTTTGCTAGATACTCGATACAAGAAGTCGAATTCAAGATCCTAGGGATATACAAAGCTTGTGGAATGAAAGCTATTGACCATTACAAGCCCTCTATATGGTCGCAAGTGATGCAGGTGGGGCGTACGCGCTCCCGAACCTCGACATGACGAGGAGCCCCTCTCGTTGCTTCTGCTTGCCCCTCCATTTGCGGGGAGCCTCCAGATCAAGACGCGGAGAGCAATAGAGCACAGGACAGTTGGGCTTGCTCGGAACTGCAAGATTTCCCGAGCCTATTTTGGCGGGCTGTCTAAATGATCCCCAGGGAGCCTCCCTTGCTGCCGAAGGCTAAGCTTTTCTCCGGGGGCCCAGATCTAGGAGCCGCTCCTCCCTCGAAAGACATCAACGCACACATCTCTTCCAGTTATTATGCTGTGAATCGCTGTTCCTATCACCAGCCTACGGTAGCACTGGTTGATCCGAAAATCATAACGAGATGGATTGAATACTAACAATTCATGTTCTTTTGTTGTAGCTCCCAGATCATACCACGGCAACAAGCTCCTTAACGGATGACCCAACTTCCATGTAGACGGTTTGTATCACGAGGCTTGTTTCGATTACCATGGTTTTCGATGGCGGTCTAGGTAATTGTTCCGGCTCGCGTCAGCCAACCTGGGGCAGCCCTGTGCTACCGAGCACAGTTTCACAAGCTGAACCTGGGCCGGAACTAGGAATCATCCAGCATGGCATTGCCAGTTATAGTTTCAGGAGACTAAGTTCTCGAGCATAGCCTTGGGCACATCCTCGAATACAAATGCTCCTGGCGCTCAAGTCGCTATCAAGATTTCGAACAACGGGCAGCAGGGATCCGAATCTTTAAACGTGTCGCAGCTGGCCTCTCCTTTGTGCTATTCCGCGCGTCGACTATCGAACACATCGCTGCTGGTTTGCTCAAGATTATTAGCATCAAAGGCCTTACTGGGCTGGCTGGGAAGCACTCAGGGTGGGATTGCGGTTGCCATGCACATCGAGCTTGAGGCTTAGCTGAAGCAGACTGGATGGCGGGCAATTCTGCAGTGGAGAATTGGGAGAACATCGTCTTGCTTTGTGGAAGAGTTTCGCGAACCGTGCCAATGACTTTGCCAATGTACTTGGGCACAGCAATATTGATTGGGATATTGTCAGTTGCCAGATGATGCCTGATCCAATGTATGGGTGTTGTGGAAGGCGCGAGCCGTTAGCCACCCACGCCACTCAGGCAGGTGCTGTGAAGCAGGACCCAGCTAGGTCTTCAATGTCAGGAGGCAGTTGCATCCATACTCAACTTTTGGTCCTCTGCTAACCTCCATCTACGCTTTCATCGTCGACAAACCCCGCTAAGATGTAAATATCTGCACTCTCGCTTCACAAGACATCGCGACACCCCAAGATTCAGCGCGCTGTGCCAGACCTCAGAGCAGCTTCCGACGACAACCAGCCGACGCGTGCGAAACACCTCGACGGCTACCAGCCAATCTTAGCAAGTGGACACAGCGGCATATTACTGCCATGTGCGAGGTTGTATAGATATGGAGTCCTGATTCTCGCACGAGCAGCGAAACAGCAAATTGCGGCCATACACCATGTCCTTCGAGACCCAAACACATTGTGCAATGGCAACAATCTGCTCGAGAACCCCAGTTTCGAAACGACATCGCCCTCCCAAACCACAACACTCGTCATTTCCGCGGAGGGACTGTTGTGCTCCCGCAACAGGCAAACGAACCGCTCATACGAGCCCAAGAAATTATTGAAGCGAAGTGAGAAAGAAATCAATGGAGACCAGACAAAGACACTTGTTCAAAACCGTCTCGTTCGAGAATGTCCCCGCCTGTCTCAAAATATGTGCTGATGAGCCACAAACTACCACAACGGGTCGGAATAGAAACACAGGGCAATATTAGCCAATGCAGATCTGCACGATGCAAAAGATGCCCTTCTAGGATCTTCAGACGTGCAAGTTACACTCTAACTTAAAAGCATGCGGCAGCCTTGCAGCCTCGCAGCTGGTCTCGAACCTGAGGTATTGTCTTTCGGATGGACCCGAGAGCTTTTGGAGCAGGGCTGGACCATCTCACTGGACCCGCCCAATCTGCTGGGATATTTGCGGTGCCATCTGAATCGGCCTGGTGATGACGGCACCTGTAACAAGCATGCCTTTGTGAAGAATGTGATACCGTGACTCGTGGCGCGGTGCACGATTACCTGTGGAACATTTTCCAGCGGTCAGGGTCAAATACTCTGCCCTTCACCTGGCCTCGTTGTACAACACGAAGCGACAACATGCGTCTAGAGCCAAGACGGAGCTTCTTTCTTCGAACATACCTCAAAAGTCTTGTGGAGCACGACTGCTTTGTACATGGTAGAAAGCATGCGCTTAGATTTATGCGCTTATGATGTGAGAACTGCCATCGATAGGGATTTTGATGGCGTCGCCAACCGAAGAGGTGGGCGTTCGGGCGTTCCAGTTGGGCATTGCCTGCATTTTCTCGTCGAACAATGCCAGATGCGCAATGTAGCACCTGGTAGCAAGTTGCGCAGACACTGGAAGGCAGGTAGACCTGCCTTATCTAGGCTCGGGTCAGCGTTGTCGGTTGTGCCAGTTCCCCGAACGACCGAAAACTAAGTCGGTTGATCAAAGCTCGTTGTCGACCGCAAGACCCAATGCTGTGGAAGGTTGTGGTGCCCGAGACGGGCAGCCTGGCCTGTCGTCCGTGGTGGTGCGCTTCGGCGTCCGAAGGCCTTGGACGATACTCGAGCATTCCAGGGTCAAATCAGCAAGATGTGGCCTGGATACGGGGGATGGTACTCGCCCGGCGATCCGCCTACGGTGCGCCGCAACCGTAACACCACCGACAAGCAAACAATCGGGTGCAGAATTCCGCGACCAACGGCTCGACGGTGGTGTATAGCAATCTGCCACGATGTACGAAAATACATTGCAACCACAGCATGGTACGGGGTTGCTGGACCTGGAAATGTCAGGGGCGGCTTCAAGGATGGTGGGGAAGAATTCCAGATTGATTGACCAAGCCAGCAGGTGAAAGTGTCAATGGCTTGTCCAAGTTTAGCAGTCTGCTAGCTAAGTCAATGGCTCCCATCATTACAATCTTCAGGAGGCCGCGTACCCCAAGGACCATAGCGCCCACGACCCGCTCCCAGCACTCAAAGGATATTGACACTGTGACCAGCACGGCAGTCGGTCGGCCAAACCAGATAAGGCTGAGGGTTGGCTAGCTGCTGGACAAGTTTTTCGTTGGCTTTTTCTTCCTAGCCCCCATTGTTTACAAGCGGACAGATTCTGCGCAAAACTCAATCCAAGCAGAGACACAGGATGCAGCCGGCAACTACGACATCTTACTGGGTTGTGGCTGCGGCGTGCTGTGCACTATGTAATAGCAACGGCGGCTGTTAGTTCCCGTCGCACGGCCGTGAGCGCGGGAGTCGGCACAGGGTATCTTTTGGGTCAAGGGCCAGCAAAAGGATACCTAATCACGTCATCCGGCACTAGTTGTCAAAAGAATTTCTAGAAGGAAGCCAAGCAGTTGCGCGCCTGGACTCTCCCTCCTGGGCCGCCGCAAGCAGAGACGCTCCGATTCTGCGCCGGGATTCGAAATGTCTCTGTGTCTTGCGGCGCGCTTCTTGGCTGGCTCGAGGAAAGGACGCGGGAGGCCATTCCCACTGGTGGACGGATGCCACCTACCGCTTTGGAAGTCGCTCTTGGACAGTATGGTTCAAACAGCCATGTCGTGCCAGGCCAGAGAGGACAAGTGCGAGTCCGGTACCCCGTACAATGCTCCGTTGCTGGCACAGTGAGAACGAGCCGGTCTTGCAATGCCATGAGGGGGGGCACTTGGGGCCGTCAATAAAAAGAAACCGGGGAGCCAACAAGGAACCTTGCTGGCCTCTGGCGCTCAAACACATCTCCTGAACAGCCTGGCCAACTAGAGACCCAGCTTCCGAATACCTAGTCCCGGATTGACACAGCACATTGTTCTCGCTCCCCTGAACCCGGTTGTCGTAAGTCAGTTTCCATGTGTGGTTTTTGGTCGGTCCATACATAAAGCTGTGCCCGTCCTCCTGGCGCCCGTCATCACTCGCCCTCGGTGTCCTCCTGCTCTTTCTTTCTCTCTCTCTCTGTGTGTCTCTCTTGTCGTGTCTCGTCATCATTCCCTCTTTCCTAACCCTTCATCTCAGCCACAGCGACTATCTCTGCTACTCAACGTCTGCCGGCAGCCGAAGCAGACGAACCACCACCCCCGAGCCCCGACCGCCAGTTCAATCTTTCTTCCCACATACGCAATGGCGAACCCTCCTCACGGCGGTGTCCTCAAGGACCTGATCGCCCGCGACGCGCCCCGTCACGCCGAGCTGTCTGCTGAGGCCGAGACTCTCACCGCTGTTGTTCTGACTGAGCGTCAGCTCTGCGACTTGGAGCTGATCCTGAACGGTGGCTTCTCTCCTCTTGAAGGTACGTTGACAAATACAGCGCAAAGCTGATGCACTTCTGGGGGTTGAGAACGAGGGGCAACTGCTTGGCGCGCTGGGTTCCCCCGCGGCGCTCACTTGCTTGCTGTTGCCCCTCTTGGCGGGGCTCATTTTTGCACTTCAGAGCACCCTGGCAGCCTGGTTCCGCTATTTTGCAGCCACTTGCCAGCGGCCTCGAATGCAGCGGAGCTTTCGACAGGGCCCGCGGGCATTATCGCCGTAGCGGGTTGAGCCTTGTGGCCCCCAATTTAGGATCGCGATGCGACTAGGGACGGTGTTGGCGGCTGGTGACTGACTCGCTTTTCCGCATGCAGGTTTCATGAACGAGAAGGACTACAATGGGTACGTGATACCTAGTTACCAGAGAATACCGCGCCCAGCGATGCTATTGTGCACAGAGGCCGATAGCAGCCGTATTGGAAGAAAAACACGGTTCACTGACAAGATGCGCTTCACAGAGTTGTCAAGGAGAACCGTCTCGAGAATGGCGTTCTCTTCTCCATGCCCATCACCCTCGACCTTTCCAAGGCCGAGATTGACGAGCTTGGCCTTGCGCCCGGCAAGAAGGTCACTTTGCGCGACTTCCGCGATGACCGCAACCTGGCCATCATGACCATCGAGGACATCTACAAGCCCGACAAGTGAGTTCATGCGCTGCAGAGAGGGGAGAAAAAAAAATGCATAGACAATGCAAAGGACAAATTGGATTAGAGGACCAAAGATGCTGACAATTGATTGCTTTTTGTTTAGGGTCCTGGAGGCCACCGAGGTCTTTGGAGCCAACGACGAGGCCCACCCAGCCGTCAAGTACCTCCACCACACCGCCGGCGAGTACTACATCGGTGGTAAGCTCGAGGCTGTCAACCGCCTGCAGCACTACGACTTTGTCGATCTCAGATGTCAGTATTGCCTCACCTGTCTGCCTTGTAGCATCTGTGTGTCTGCGCGCGCAACCCAGCTGACAAATTCTGCGTCTAGACACCCCCGCTGAGATCCGCTTGCACTTCGACAAGCTGGGCTGGACTCGCGTTGTTGCTTTCCAGACTCGTAACCCCATGCACCGCGCTCACCGTGAGCTGACGGTTCGCGCCGCTCGTTCCCACTACGCCAACGTGCTTATCCACCCCGTTGTCGGTCTGACCAAGCCTGGTGACATTGACCACTTCACCCGTGTGCGCGTGTACAAGGCCCTTCTTTCTAGATACCCCAACGGCATGGCAGTCTTGGGTCTGCTGCCCCTCGCCATGAGAATGGGTGGTCCTCGTGAGGCCATCTGGCACGCTATTATCCGCAAGAATCACGGAGCCACCCACTTCATTGTCGGTCGTGACCACGCTGGCCCCGGCAAGAACAGCCAGGGCAGTGACTTTTACGGACCTTACGATGCGCAGTACGCCGTCGAGAAGTACCGTGACGAGCTCGGTATCGAGGTCGTGCCTTTCCAGATGATGACCTACCTGCCCGACAGCGACGAGTACGCCCCTGTCGACACCATCCCCAAGGGCGTCCGCACCCTCAACATCTCTGGTACCGAGCTGCGTTCCAGACTCCGAAGCGGTCGCGACATTCCCGAGTGGTTCTCGTACCCCGAGGTTGTCAAGGTCCTCCGCGAGTCTCACCCTCCCCGCTCGCAACAGGGTTTCACCATCTTCCTTACCGGCTACACCAACTCTGGCAAGGACCAGATTGCACGTGCTCTGCAAGTGACCCTCAACCAGCAAGGTGGACGCTCCGTGTCCATGCTTCTGGGCGAGACTGTTCGCTCTGAGCTGTCTTCGGAGCTCGGCTTTTCCAAGGAGGACCGCAACATCAACATTGGCCGCATCGCCTTTGTTGCCTCGGAGCTTACCCGCTCCGGTACCGCCGTCATTGCTGCCCCGATTGCGCCCTTTGAGAGCAGCCGTGCGCACGCCCGCGAGCTGGTCGAGAAGTATGGTGACTTCTACCTGGTCCACGTTGCCACATCCCTCGAGTACTGCGAGAAGACGGACAAGCGTGGCATCTACAAGCGTGCGCGCGCTGGTGAGATCAAGGGCTTCACTGGTGTCGACGACCCTTACGAGGCCCCCTCCAAGCCAGACCTGGTTGTCGATGCCGAGAAGCAGAGCGTGCGTTCCATTGTCCACCAGATTGTGCTGATGCTGGAGAGCCAGGGTCTGCTGGACCGCTTCTAATAAGGGAGTAAGGCTGTGACGGGTGGGTGGGTGTACGGATGATGTCAACCGAACAAAGATTAAACCAGAAACGAAAAAAAGGCTAGAAGGGTTCCCTAGAGCAGGAAAATCCTTGGGATTGAGAAGGGTGGTGGTACTCTTCATTCTGATATATTTAGACGGTGCAAATGTTTGTCTTGATAGATGTCTATACCTTGAATTGACGCTTGGATTTTTGTGTATCTGGTACATGTTCTTTGAATCCAGGTTTGACATCTTGTTGTTATTGTATATGTATTGATGTACCAGAATAGTAGTATACCATGGTGAGGTTGTAATTAGGGATACTTTCCGCTCCACGAAGGGTTCTCAAGGCATTCCAAGATATCTGTCGAATCCTTAATTCATAGATCAAAAGTTCAATTGCCCTTTTCGTCGATAAGCCCTGCATCGATTGGTCAGTCTGTCAAATTATTGCGGTCAGGGGTTGCTTGGAAATTGCGTGGTCTGTCTGGGCAATATAGGTGGTATTTTATGATAAATCTCAGTTGTAAACACCAAAACAAAGCACGGCACCTCATATTGAGGTTTAGCCATGTGTTGTTGCTCAATGTTCAGCATCATGTCCTACGTTTTGGGAACTGTGTATTTGGTTTCAATTTCTGATTAAGCATTGTTTAGCAGAGGTGGTAACTGCTATCTTGTGGAGGCACAGGGTGACAGAGGGATGAAACTGTATGGACGACTTACGGAGAGGGAGGATAGGGAGGAAGGAAGGAAGGAAGGAAATGGAAACAAGGAAGAGAGATGAAAGTACGTGAACGGGCCTATTAGAAATCAACAGATGACCTCACGGAACCTTCCAATATGTCATGCCGCAGTATGGGCTGGTATCGTTAGTATTTCTTCTATTGAGTTGTTGGATTACTTCTCAGCTGCGATATTTGGATGTTGCTGGCTGAATGAATCCCAATGGAGGTGCAGCAAATGGTTGTCTATTTGATTTTTATTGTGCAACCACCCGTGCATAGTCTATGGTCTCTCTGTTCTATTGGAATTTCATCGCGGGCCCAAGCCAGCCTTCGCCGTGGCAAGAAAGGGAGGATGATCCCAAGTGCGTCTTTACTAGATGCCAACTCCGGTCTTGCACTTTGGGACCCCATTCATTGTCCGACACCCTTGACTTTCACGACCACGATCCGTCTCCCGAGCCCCGTCACACCACCTTTCACGATCACAACCTCTTTGCCAGAATCCAATCCGTTTGCGCATCCCCACCGACATCAAACACATGCTCTCCGATCCGCACGTAGCCCAGGCCAGCATACAGCCGCTGCGCCACAAAGTTCCGCTCCCACACACCCAGCCAGCACGTCACATAGCCCCGCTCCACGGCAAACGCCTCGGCGTAGCGCATGAGCTGCTTGCCGATCCCGCGGCCGTGGTTGCCCAGTGCCACGTACAGACGCTGGACTTCGACAGGAGATGGGTATGTGTTTGGCGAGCGGGCATTGGCGATGGCTGGTTCGTTGGGGGAGGAGGTTGTGTTTAGCAGGAGGAAGGCGAGGATTGGCGGTGGGGTTACGATGTTGTTGTTGTTGTTGTTGTCCTTGTCATTGTCATTGTCAGGCATGTCTCTGTCCACAGCCACAAAAGTAATCAATCCCGGATCCTCCAGCGTCGCCCGGATAGCATCCACCGTGTACGCCTCGTCGAGGAACGCACGCAGCTGCTCATCCGTGCAGCCCGAGTCCTTGAATGTGGTGGTGAAGACAGCGGCGCCAAGTGCGGCGATTTGCGCCGCGTCTTGTGGTGTTGCTTTGCGGATGGCGATTGGCTTTTTTGGTGGTTGTGGTGGTTGTTGGTGGTGGAGGGGGCCGCGCTTTTCCGTAGTGGTACCGTTGCCGTTGGATGGTGCTGTGGTTGACGGCGCTGGTGGTGCTGGTAGTGGTGGAATGGACCCATTCGTGGGTGAGATTGAACCCATTTTGTGCTTCTTTCTTTTTTTTGCCCTCCTTTTTTTTCCCTGAGAATCGAGGAGAGAGTCGAGTGCTATGCGGGTAAAGAAGGAGCAAGATTTAGCCCAGTCGTGTTGTTGATGAGTAGTGGAAAAGAAACCAAAGCCTGAAGTGGCAGTACATGTATCTGCGATAAGTAACGGGCCGAAAACGAGGCAGGATACAACTCGAGTAGCTTGAGGTCAGCGGCAAGCAAACGTTGCTGTATCCAAACACATCAAGCCTATTGGCACCATGTTCCTTAATAGACATTTATACTAATTAGTCATATTCTAGTCAATCCCGGTGCATGCGCAACGGCGCAGAAGGAGGAAAATACAGCGTCGAGTCATGGTCGGTTGCCTTCTTCTTCTTCTTCTTTTTCTTGGCTGTTTTCTGTTACTGATTTTTTTCCCCTTCATTTTTTGGATTGGCTTGTGTTGCATGTTAGGAGAATGCATTCTGGACATTGCCATGACCTTGGTCATCTTCCGAACTGGCGATCGACACATGGCCTCGCCGGTTTGCTTGTCTGGCTAGGCTCTGGTAAGATGCCTGGGTCCGACCCCGTCTGGCCCGGGAGGAAAAGTCCGGTAGTACTTTGGAATTCAACACCCTGCAACAAATCCAACAAGAGTGTCTTGCACAACACCAAGTCGCTGTTCACTCGTAAACAATCACACAGCCACTCATCGAAACTTGAAGACAAGATCTCCTAGGGTAAAAAATGCCATAGTTGCAGGAAAGAAAAGCACATCTCGATGCTGCTTGCCATCTGTCTCTTCTGTGCTCAATCTTTCTTGCCAAGTCAACCACGTCCATTCAATTAAGCCGACAACATGTCAATCTCCTCCTTTGTGAATCCAAACAGATACAGCAGATCCAACATGCTTTCGCCGTTGAGTCTTGCACTCGCCTCCATCTGCACCCTCGGCTTCGCGTTCCAAGCCACACCCAGACCTGCCACAGACATCATCTGGAGGTCATTGGCGCCGTCTCCCACAGCAACGACCTGGCTCAGTTCAATGCCCTCCTTCTTGGCAATCTCTTGCAGCAACTCGGCCTTCCTCTCCTTGCCGACAATAGTGCCCTTGACCTCGCCCGTCAGCTTGCCGTCCTCAATGACCACCTCATTGGCATGTGCATGGTCAATGCCGAGCTCCGAGGCCAACCAGCTCGTCAGTGGCTGGAAGCCGCCGCTCAGGACGGCTGTGCGCACACCGAGTCTCTTGAGTGCCTTGATCAGCGGTCGCACGCCATTGGTCACGTCGAGAACGCTCCTCAGCTCTGTAAAAAAACTCTCGGGCAGCCCCTTGAGCAGCGCGACTCTCTCACGGAAGGCACTTTCAAATTGCAGCTCGCCCATCATGGCGCGGTGGGTAATCTCGGCGACCTTGCTCGCCAAATCTGGCGGATCGCGGATTGTGGCTGCCAAAAGGTCAATCACTTCTTGTGTAATGAGTGTCGAGTCCATGTCGAACACGACCAGGCGAGGGTGCCGCCGCCAAAGCAGGTCGGGCTGCAGGGCAACATCGACGTTCCACTCGCGCTCGAAGCGGTAAATGAGCTCGTGCTTGCGCAGGTCGGCAAGCGACAGGTAAGACGGAGCGGGAGCTGGAGAGAGCGTCAGCTCCACGACAAGCGGGTGCTCCGAGCTGTCGAGACATCTGTGCGCCGAGGTCATGTTTTGCGACCCAGGAGGCAGCGGGAAACTGGATGTAAGGTGCAAGAAGGAGGTAATGCACAGCGGAGAAATATAGGAACCATAGAGGTGGTCGAGAGGTTCGGGCTCGGTGGCGGGAGGTTCGAGAGGAAAGGCATCGGGGTCAGTTGTCGGCGCAAGGTTGGCAGGAATGTCGGAGCCTTCAGACGCCACAGCAGCAGGCTGAGGAGACGACGGCTTATTGGAAGGCGAAGGGAGCGCATTGTTGGAGATGCGCTGGGACTTTGTCTTGTAGAAGAGCGTTGCGATCAGCTTGTTGGAGGACTGGCCCAGAGGCGGCGCGCAGTTGGGATGCGACAGGTCATGGCTCAAGCCGTCGACGACCTTTGGAGGGCTGTCCGCCGATGGGACGCCACGGTACGGCGAGGCCACGGGCTTGGGAGCGTCCAAGCTGGTCTGCGATGCCGATGGCACATCTTCCACGACAGTGTCGATGCCGTAGTGGTTGTCGGGCTTGTTGGGTGGGCGGTATTGCTGGAATTCTTGCAGGTACGAGCTGCTTCGCTTGGACGAGTCCAGGCGAGGGCGGGCGGCAGCCTGGCGTGGGGGGCTCGACATGACAGGCCTCGGATGTGGGTTGCTCTGCAAACGGACAACGGGCTCTGGAATGAATGAAGGGTCGTGTCAGGTCTGCTGGGCTCCAAAGACGGGGTTTCGATGAGACGGGAAGCAAGAGGGGAGGAGGGAGCATGCAACAGCAGGAAAAAGCCAAGAAAAGAAGAGACAAAAAGACAAGCAGCACCAATTGACTCGGCAAGTTGGATTGTAATTGGAAGAGGGGCACTCGCACTCGCAGACGCGAAGGCATATGGGGAATCTGGCGGAAAAAAGCAGGCTTGCCCGGATTCGCAGCTCCTGCGCCTCGAGCCCCTGTCGCATTGGGGCGTGCCGAACCACCCGTGGCTTTCTAATTGGCTGCCCATGCGCCCCGTTCCTGACTACTGCGGAATCAGCCACATGTGGCACTTGCAGCCTCTCGGGGCTGCGCCAGCCGCTTGCTCCAGCTGACGGTCGCTTTTGAGACAGACCTGCTCTCTCACGAGTCGTACCGTGCCTGCCAGGGCAACACGTCCTCCATGCGCCTGAGTAGTGGCGGCAGTAGACCGCTAGATTGGCGTCACTTTAGCAATTCACTCGTTGCCTGATTGCCTGGCTACCTGACGATGTGGCAGGAAATGGCAGTCCTTGTCTCCAGGTCATCGACCTGCTAGGCCCTGTATTCTGCTTGAAGGCTAGCTCGCAAGGATGACATCAGATATCACAGTAGACTTGGACCCTTGAAACGCTTGGTGGATATCATGTTTTGACTCGCTAGTTTCCTTTCAGATGCAGTACCCATCCAAGTCTTGTGGCGCAGGAAGGCTGTTCATATGCAATCAAAATTCTAGTCGCTATGGGCAATGGAAGCGCTGGCTCCAAGCCTTCGTATGCACGTGTCTATGTGTTGTCTGGTACATTGAATTGGCACACAGGCACTGATTTAGCCCTTGTAGGGAGAGGGGCCAACCATGAGCTCGGGCTTGACAAGAGTGTCAAACTCCTCCTCCGTCAGAGCGTTGAGCTCCAGGGCAGACTCCTTAAGGGTGAGACCCTTCTTGTGGGCGTTCTTGGCGACCTTGCTGGCCATGTCGTAGCCAATCTTGGGGTTCAGGCAGGTCACGAGCATGAGTCTATGGGGCGTTAGTTCACAGAATGGTTGTACGTTAACGCACGATTTCAGAGGCGCAAACTTACGATTCCTTCATGATGCTGGCAATCTTGTCCTCGTTGGCCTGAAGGCCAGCAACCAGGTTCTTCTCGAACGAGCGCATGCCGTCAGACAGCAAGCGGATGCTGTGGAGCAGGTTGCGGATGACCAGAGGCTTGTAGACATTGAGCTCAAACTGGCCGTTCATGCCACCAATGGTGCAAGCAACGTTGTTGCCCATCACCTGAGCGCAGACCATGGTCAGAGCCTCGCACTGCGTGGGGTTGACCTTGCCGGGCATGATGCTGGAACCAGGCTCGTTCTCAGGTAGGTTCAGCTCTCCCAGACCGCAGCGAGGCCCACTGCCGAGGTATCGAATGTCCTGGGCAATCTTGGTGAGCGATCCAGCGAGTGTATTGAGGCAGCCGTGCGCCTGCACAATGGCGTCGTGAGCGGCCAGGGCCTCGAACTTGTTGGGCGCAGTCTCGAACTTGGTGCCAGTCATCTTGGTCACCTCCTCGGCAATCGCCTCGGCAAAGCCCTGGAAGGTGTTGATGCCGGTACCGACCGCAGTACCGCCCTGGGCCAGCTGGCGCAGAGCCGGCAAGCTGGACTCGACTCTCTGGATGCCGTAGTCCAGCTGAGCAACGTAGCCCGAGAACTCTTGGGCCAGAGTAAGGGGGGTCGCATCCTGCAAGTGTGTCCGGCCAATCTTGATGATGTTCTTGGCGGTGAAGTCGTCCACCTTCTTCTGCAGCGCAGCCTTGAGGCTCTTGAGGCTCGGCACAAGCTCGTTCTCGATCTCGAGGACGGCAGCAATGTGCATGACGGTAGGGAAGGTGTCGTTGGAGGAAGCGGAGCGGTTGACGTGGTCGTTGGGGTGCACTGGCTTCTTGGTGCCCATGGTGCCGCCCAGGATCTCAATGGCGCGGTTCGAGATGACCTCGTTGGCGTTCATGTTCGACTGAGTGCCGGAGCCGGTCTGCCAGACGACAAGAGGGAAGTGGTCAAGGAGCTTCAGGTCGGCAACCTCCTTGGCAGCTTGCTGGATAGCTTCGGAGATCTTGGGGTCTAAAGAGAATTGAGAGAAAGCGTGCGTAAGCCTCCGTGCTTGCTGCTCTCCCTGGCGGCGCCTTGCCGCCCTTTGAACCAATTATTGGGACCTACCGAGACCATAGCGCACGTTGACGGCGGCAGCAGCGCCCTTGAGAATACCAAAAGCTTTGATGATGGGCGGGGGCATGCGGTCCTGAGGCTGGTTGATGCGGAAGTTCTCGAGAGAGCGCTCCGTCTGGGCGCCCCAGTACTTGTCGCTGGGGACCTGGATCTCGCCAAAGGCGTCGCTCTCTGTTCTGGTGCCAGCCATCCTTATCGACGAGGCGTGCAAGTATCGTGCGGTGGTGTTGTAGAATGACGTCGAGGGCGAACGGAGAGGGGCGGCGGCGGCTGCTGCTTTACCGGCAGCGCGCGTGGCAGTCGGCCTGTTGGAGCTCAAGCATGTGCTGATAGCTCTGGTGCTGCTCCTCGGCTTAACCAACCAGCTCCTCGCTGAGCCCGAGGCACAGGATCGTGCAGACTGGAGCATCTTGGATCCTTGAAGCGTGGAAATGTCTTGGAATGTCTGCTTTGGGAAAGAAAAGAGGGTTTAGAGACAATGATTGTGCCTTTGTCTGGCTGGACAATTTGGGAACTGGTCAACCGCGACGTCTGAGAATTGAACAAGATCTGAGCGCAACTTGTCCCCAGAGAAAACGTCAATGGCCACTTTTTTTTTTGCTGACTGCCCCAGGAAATATCTCCCTCGGGCCATCCCGCGACGCGTTGCAGCACCCCAAGCTTGGCTGCGGGCTCTGTGAGCTTCCATTGCTTCCAAGTATGCCCGACATCGGCAGAATACGGAGACACGTCCACGACCAAGCCTCAGTCTGATGGTCGTGCGGCATTGCTATGCTCGTGGAGTTAGGTAAGCATTGACATTGCTATGTTTCGATGGACTATTATAGCCGAGAGCGCTCTGGCTGGTCTGGTGCAACGTGGCTGAGGGGTGTCAACATTCATCCGCCACAGTATGGGCATAAATGAAGCGTGCGACAACCACCTCGGGTACTTCGGACAAATCATTGGATCTTGCCATAGCCGTGTATAGTCTAGGACACTGAAGAGTGCTGATGGGCTTGGTTTGCATTGGCATTGGCAAGAGGGCCAGGAACGTAGGGCCAGTATGTACTTACGTAGTCCTGAGTTTAGCAGAGGCACTCAACGAAACTGCAGGATCGCTCGATGAAGAGTCAAAAACATAAGCAATCACGACAGAAGAGTCGGTGAAGAAGAGGAAGACGACAGAGTCATTGCCGTGTGCTATGAATGCTTGGTACTTTTGTCCACGTCGATTGTGTGCTTCACCGCGCTGTACAAGCATAACAATCCGTACAAGACGTGATTTTAAACATCGAATCATAATGACAGGCACGACATAATCTCGGTCGCAGCCGAATTGATGCTTATATTAGCATGGAATAGCAGCGCGAACCGCGAGCGTCCCACTGATGACCTTTCTGGGTACCAAGATTCTGATAAGGCCTACTGGGAAAGCCTCAGTAGATCCAATGTTCAAGAAGATCGAGACCTGACCCTTGAAGCACTCAGGACACGACATTCTGTCTGTCCAAAATGCCTCGCCAAGGAATGTTGGAACCAGAGATCTTGTCCCACGCAAGACGAAGCCAGGGCCAAGGACCAGCCACGGAGCAGCGGCCTCGTCAGAGACAAGCGTGGCTTATTCGTTTCTGTACCACGGTATAAGCTTTCTTTTGCCGTTGCACCAAAGTGTATTTGCCCGTCTTGACAAGCTCGCCATCGTCTGGCGGCTATTCGCAACAGCCCCTGCGAGATTGCAGTGCCTCGAAAAGCAGAGATGTCTGACCAGCTGTGGCCTGCACTGTTCATTTAATATCACCAAGTAGGGAGGCCGCAGCCGGCGCTGCCGGTGTTGTCATTCAGCCCAGAATTACAACACTTGCTCGCTTCTGCCTCGATCCTGGTGATCGATTGGCAGAGCTGGCCGGAACCGGAGTTCCGCTAGACGCACCTGCGTGCCGAAAGTCTGGGGAAGACAAGTCCGGGGCAACGGACATTATGTTCATCTGCTTCTTTCCTCTGCTGTTTGAGTTGGTCGAGAGGCCTTGTTCCCGAGCACAGACACGTGCACTTCCCAGCTGTCTGCGGGCCCTGACAATTACAGCATGACGTCGACGTTGTCGCAGTAGAAGGGGAAAACACTCCGAATGACGTTGGATGATGGTGGTTGATGGCAGCGAACGCCCTTTGGCGGCCAGTCTGTCAGCACGCGAGGCGAATCTTCTGGATCGCAGGGGCAGGATTTGCAATCGAGATTATATAATACAGCCCTCACACACGAGTGAACAGACGTACAGTGTGGTGGCTTTACGATGGGACAGTGCGCGCTTGTGCAGCAGGCAGACGCAAGGGCCCTACCTCTCGGTTGGGTTTGGAAAACTGTGAGCCTTTGTGTGGGGCAGAAACGGGAAGAGCGTGGCGGTACTGCGCTTGTACTGTACGGTGGGCTATCGGGCAGATGCTACTCCGCAATCCAAGGGGGGTTTGGGGCTGGGCTGGCACATGCTGCCCCAGTGGCCTTGCTGACAAAGAGCATGCTTGGACCGCTGCAAATGGCAATTCTCAGCCTTCCCGTCACAACCCTTGTCAGACGGCTGTAAGTGGGCGGGCTGGTACTTGCCATTGCCTCGACGTGCATTCTTCAACACCAGCAACTTTCGGCAGCAACAACACACAACACCAGACTGCTGGGCCGCAGCCTAGGAGGCAAAACAAGTCGGACGATGATGTCTCCGCTGTAGCTGCCCATGACGCTGGTCTGTGGAGCCGCTGGCCCTTGTTTTCTGGTCGAGCCGCCAGAGCGTGTCTTTGTTGTACTTGGGAGCGCTCGAGGGCCAAGAGGCGTCGGCAGGTTACTGTCAGGTACCCTCGCAAATTTGCAGGCCGGCAGCCAATCAGCAGGCGGGCCTGATCACGAAAGGAATAGCGCGGATTGCACCATCGATGGCTTCCACCAGGCACAACATGGGGGAGGGATCAAATCATCATAGCTGCATCCCACTCCCAGACATCACCCTGATCTGCCCAAGTCAATCCAGGCCAACCAGGCCATGGCCACAGCCTCTCACGGCCAAGCCAAACGGCTCCTCACAGTACACGGTAGATGTGTGGGCAATGTAGCCATGTACTATATAGAAGTAGCAGGAAGCTCAGACGGCCCCGAAGAAGCAGCGGCACAGAGGCAAGAGACACAAGAGACACAGAGGTGGCAGGAGCCGTTGCGCATTGCCGAGAGAAGGAGGACAGTGTCGCGAAGGCTGCAATTAACAATGGGCCAGTCTACGATGATGAGCTCCAGGTACTGTACGCCCATGCTTGTCGCTTCCGGCTGCCGTCTGGGCTCGCCTGACACTGGTTTGTGGGTTTGACAGCGTCCTGGGCAGCCCAACCCACCCAGCTCTTGGACCAAAGGTAGTCCCAAAGTAGTCCCAAGGTAGCCCGTGGTTCCTTTCGCATGATGTGCGATTCCGCAATTCCATCCCAAGCCTCTTGCAAAAAGAAAAAAAGGAACGGACCTAGGCCGGCCGAGCAATATCTTGTGCTGCCTTCCCACCTCGCCCGCCCTTTGGATTTCTAAACATATTTCAAACCACATCTATCTTCTCCCTTTCTCTCCTCTCTTGACACACGATTCTTCCTGCTTAGACCTGTCCCTCCTTCTCACGTATATAACTCCTTGCTATAATATTCTTGCCAACCATCTGTGCTCTTTGTCCAAATCATCAGTCCTTTGCCGCCACATACGACTACACTGGAAAAACGCAAAGCGTATAGCCTCCAAAGTCTTTTAGACATCAGTCCCTTGCCCCAAAGACGCCATCAACAAGTCTTTCCTCACCCTCACAACGTGTTTGGGGCACAAACAAACATCAACAACTTCTCTCTCACAAACTCAACCACCACCATGGGCAACTACACACACAACTCGAGCGCCTCCTCGGCAGACGCCTCACCTCGCCTCAAGCCCATCGACACCAAGTCTGACGCCTCCAATGACGATGTTGACTCGGGCTACAGTTCCGCCGCTTCTTCCACCATGGGTCTGCCCGCCGTAACCTTCACGCCTTACCACCTCAAGTGGCTCAATGACCGCTTGGAAACCATGGAAGCCCGGGACATTCTGCGCTTCTGCAAGGTTCTCTTCCCCAACCTGTATCAATCCACCGCCTTCGGCCTTACTGGACTCGTGACACTCGACATGCTCTCCAAGTTGGAGCAAGAAGACTCACGGTCTGTGGACATCATCTTCCTCGACACGCTCTACCACTTCAAGGAGACGCTAGATCTGGTCCAGCGCGTGCAGGACCGCTACTCATCCACCAAGGTGCACATTTTCAAGCCTGACGGTTGTAACACGGTTGCCGATTTCGAAGCCATCTTTGGCGAGCGCACTTGGGAAACCAGCGCAGAAATGTACGACTGGTACGCCAAGGTGGAGCCGCAGCAGCGTGCTTACACCGAGCTGAACGTGGCCGCAGTGTTCACAGGCCGACGACGATCGCAAGGCGGGCAGCGTGACAAAATCCCCATTGTCGAAATCGACGAAGAGCGTGGCGTCGTCAAGATCAACCCGCTCGTCAACTGGTCCTTTGATCAAGTCCACCGATATATCAAGGAGCATGACGTGCCGTACAATGCGCTGCTCGATCAAGGCTACAAGAGCGTCGGTGACTGGCACTCGACAAGCCCCGTGGCTGCTGGCGAAGACGAGCGCGCTGGTCGCTGGAAGGGTCAGGCCAAGACCGAGTGCGGCATCCACAACCAAAAGAGTCGGTATGCTCTATACCTCGAGGAAATGGAGCAGAAGAAGCGTGAAGAAGCCATGGCCAAAGCCTTCCAGCACAACCAGGAGCGTATCAACTGCAACAACAGTAGCAAGGTCGATGCTGCAACTTCGTCGTCATCCGCGCAGCCAGTCCAAGTCTCGTCATAGCGTGGCGAGAGCCGAATCTGGAGTACAGCGTTGGCAATGATTTGACGATTTTATGATTGGAGCCACTGACTTCTTTTTGTTGTTTTTCCCCTGGGGCAAAAAGTATCAAAATTTTGGAGTTTTTTCGAGTCGGATGGATAATATTTTGGGTTTTGCACATGGCCCGGCGTTGGAGGTAGACCTCATTTTTTTTTTATATCCCTTGGTCGATGTTGGAAGATATTTCAGCAAAGCCATCAGCAACTGCACATTGCAGCACGGAGAGGAGGTCAACGATGAATCATTTTCTATTGACTAGACTCAGACAAAGGCTGTCAACTGTTCAAGTAGAGAATTAAACTAATAAACATAAACTACTTGCCAGAACTGATATTGAAATTGCTTCCAATGTAATATTTTCTGCTTCTCCAAACACTAAACACCACGAAAATTGGTGATATATCACAAGGAGGCGGCAGGACTGCGACAAAAAAGTAGCCATTCAATCCAGTGTCATACCCATCAGGGCCGAGTTGACAGCTGTATTGTCCGACTTGTCCGATCCGTCCACTTCCTCCCTCCCCTATCTTTAGGGTTCGGGTCCCTGTACAGTAGAGGGATCAAGAAAAGCCCTCAACAGATCGCGGATCGGTTCGGCAAGGTCGGTCTTTCCACGAGTTGGCTTCGTGTTGAATGTACCGTAAGCAAGCACGTGCTTTCCTGCTGCGGTGAGTTGTTCTGTCCCGCCCTCGGCCGCTGCCTGACACGTCGATGACAAACCAGCACACACGATCGCCTCCACCAGATCCTCGCTGACTGTATTGGTGGCGCGCAGTGCTGGTACTGCTTGGTGGTGGTGGTAGTTGGAGGAGAAGGAGGCAGGGCACGGAACGGCCGCGCGGGAAGGACGGTTGTGGCACAATCCTCCAATCCGTTCGCGAACGGCTAAAGAGAGGACGTCGGCAGTGGGTCTGGCGGGTGTCGGCCCCGGTCTGGATGCCACGACAGAGCCGCATCTCCTGTCGGCTGCACGGTTATCGGGCATCATGCAGATTTGGGCTCGATGGCGCCATACAGTGTTTTTGCACTAGTGGGTTCTTACTGTGCGGAATGTATGTAGTGCGTTGTGTTTCGAGGCGCGCCTGTATGAAGAAAAGCTTTTTTGAGGGGACGGGGGGTCAAAAAGGTGGGGAAACGAGGTTAGGTAAGCGTGTGGAGTGGAGGAGAAAAGCGACTTCGAGAAGAAATAAGGTGAGGCGCGCGGCTGGGCGGCTGTTCGGGGTACTGTGCGGTGAATTTTTGGAGGGAAAGTGCCAAGCACGCAGATACGTACTTTGGTCTTGGTGCCCGGGGTGCCTTACTAAGACACACCTTTGGTTGTACTTACCCGAATGGGGTTTGTGTATCCTGTGCTAGCGAAGTACTTTTCATTTGTCAGCTTTCACCACACCATTCGTTATGTGGGAGTAATGCGTTACATGGGAAGTAATGCGCTTGGTCTGAATGGTGACGAATGGTCCAAGAATTAGAGCTTGGTGAGTGGAAGAAAGTGTTGATGAGAAGTTGTGACTGTTGTCGCAAGTGGTGACTGCAAAATCGGAGCCAAGTCTGTCGTCTCTGTCCCTCTAGACGCACAGATTACTGGGAGGTTTTCTTCCCAAGTGAAATCCCCCGACGACAGTCAACAAAGAACCAACAGAGGAAAACCGACAGACTTATATACTTCTGATCCCAAGAGTCATCGCGTAATAGACGCCCACCCACTTGGACCAAATTTTCACACATCGTCCGTTTTTCCCTTTTTTTTTTGCCCCAGATTACTTTTGTCAATAATACAAAGAGGTCATCCTGGTGGGTGAAGACGTGCTGCTTCTTATTACTGCTGCTGGTTCCGTTTGGATGGATCCCTCTCCTCTTTTTGCCACGCAGCGGGCTCGGACGCGATGGTGGATATTCATTCGTTTGTCTAGAATGTCCCAGCCTCTCTCTTGCCTCGAGTCGCAAGCACGTATTCATATTTGGAGCCTTGGCAGCGAGCACGTTTTCAGCCACGGCTGCTGGGGCTGATTGTGTGTTTTGCTCCTCTCATGGTTTGTATACTTGGCTAAGCCAGATTCCTTCAAGTCATTCTACAGCACTCCTCGCTGCTCTGAGAGAAGACATCTAGAGTTCAGGCTGGTGTGTTGGCATACCGTCTTGTGTATAATCTGCTCCAGAACGCCGCAGGACAATTGCCTCGAACTGGTTGGGAACATACAATTCAAAAGAGCTATCGCCGATGCTTGGTAAACAGACTGAGGGTGATGTTAGGACCGAAACCCGGACTGCTGTTGCCCGTACAGTTGAGGCAAAAGCGCAATCACGCCATAGCCTAGAATGGCACTTATTGAATGCAAAATGTAATCAACTACAATGTGGAACAATATGGACGTGCTGGTTCGGAGGTAAAGAGACTTGCTTGCTTGCTCGCTAGCTAACGCATTCTTTCCTAACATGTTCTTGCGCTGGCTATGAGTACGGCCTCGTCCACAGTCGTCGTAGCATCTCATATGTGCTGATACAATCCCCCATGTATGCTAGTCCTGAGAACTGAGCCCACCATCATCGAGCACCTGCCGCGCTATCGTTCTGGTACTCTACTTGTTGCAGAGAATAGGGCTGCTTCTGGCACAGACCTGAACCGTGTAGTCGGTGCAAATTCCCGATATCCAACAACTGCCATTCCTTGGCCTTCAGAAGGTTTTTGCGAAGCGTCGGCGAGGATCTGCTCATGTTTCAAGACCAGCCTTTGTCGTACCTCAAAAACACCCTGTAGCATATAACCTTTTGACTCATTTCAACGTATCGTGGTAGACAATTTCATACTCTATTTCGTGTCGATCTCTGTATCAGCCTCAACCAACAGCAGTACCATGTGCATGCTCAACAACGGACGACCATGGTGAGTCCCACCGAATCACATGGAAGCGACCACTGAAAGAGAAAAGATGGCGGTGCATCTTATTTTTCACCGTTACTTGCTTCGGCTGGTGGCTGCTCATCTTTGGACGGCGGAGACGCCGCCGCCCTCGACTCGTCGACCGTCTCGGAGACTGGATCCTGTTCCGGAATGGGAGCCGATGGTGGGCTTGGAACAGAAGTAGGCGCATCGTCCTCGGCCTGTTGATTCAAGGCTGCATCAAGAGGACCTAGCAAATCGGAACCTTCATCGGCATTCTCTTCAGCGGTGGCGTTTTCATCGGCGGTGGCGTTTTCTTCAGCGGTCGTTGGGACATCGACTGCAGGCTCTGTTTGTACACTTTCGAGTGTTGCTGGAGGCTCGTCCCGCGCAGCCTCAACTGACACAGGTTCGACGGGCGCAGGCTCGGCGGGCGCAGATTCAACAGGCGCAGGCTCGAGAGGTGCCGACTCAATGCTCGTTTCTTGAGGTTCCGGTACGGCAGGTTTCTCAAGAACTTGACCTGGCATCGGCTCCTCACTCGTGGGAATTGGAACGTCGGCTCTCAAAGGCTCAGTCCTTTGCTCCTCTGCAGTCTCTGGTGAAGGCTGTTGCTCAACTGCAACTGGCTCTGCATCTTCTTGACCTCCCATTATCACGTCCTGAGATTCGGACTCTTGGACTTCGGGCTCCTGCGTCTCAGCCTCCCGAATTTCGGGCTCATCAGCTTGGATGATTGCCTCATCACTTATCATTTCCTCGGAAGCTAGCTGTGGGGATGCTACGGCCAGCGGCTGTGTTGGTTGAGCATCTTCGGTGATGACGTCGGGAATTGAAACGGCAACTGTCGATTGTAACACCTGTTCTTGGACTGGCAGTGGCTGGAGACCCAACGTTGATTCGCCAGGATAGTTGGATACAGCCACGTCAAGGCTCGAGGAGAGCTCTGTAGGTCTCTCGTCTACGGGTATCGAATCGGTAGGTAATGCTGTTATCGGTAGAGATTCGGCAGGATGCTGTTCGGCGGGCGTTTGTTTCGGTGAAGACTCTGCAGCAGGGGCCGGTATTACCACGTTCTTGAGCGGACTTCCTTCATTCCGTGCAACATCGCTGGCCAAGGGATTAAGCGATAGCGGTGTCAAGCCCAAGGACGTCTCTGCAGCATCCGGCGCCGGGGCCGTTGATGAGAGAGCGGAATCGGCTGCAGCGCTCGACGGTGGTAGGGTCGGAGCATCTTCCATCTCTTGGTCGTCATTGTAGGCGGGCGTGCCAGTTTCGTCACCTTCGCCTTCTTCGTCGTCGTCTCCATCACCTTCTCCCTCTTCTCCTTCGTCATCGACTGCGGGCGAGTCCATCATCTCTATATCCCCGCTTGTCTTGTCGAACTCGGATTTGATCTTATTGCCTCTGTAGTCAGGCGTCTGCTTGCTCAGGCTCAGGATCGGGGACAAAGCTCGACTTACATCTGGTCCGGCAACCTCAGTCTTCATATCCGACGCGCCATCCAAGCTTGTGCTAGCCTGCAATTCTGTCCGCGTAGGGGTAGCCAGAGGAGCCCGTGCTCTGCCGCGACCGCGACCGCGTCCACGGCCTTTCTTCTTCTGTGGTACTGGAGGCTTCCTCCGTATTGGCGTTCCTGCTGCAGACGGAGTGGCAGCAGGCTCAGGTGCAGGGACAACACTAGTAGAGATGATTTCACCATCTACTTGGACCCCCGGTGTAATCGTCACCTCTTGGGTGTAGGAATTGCCTGCTGCGTCGTTTCGCTTGACGATGGCTTTGGTGATGGTAGGTCCTGTCGCCTGTAGAGCCAGGAGGGATTTGGAGGGGAGAGTAATTGTGCCTGGCTTCCTCTTCGCGAGGTACGAGATGGTAGGTCCCTCAGCACTTCGCGGAACCTGCTTCCACACCTGCAGCTTGAAGCCTTCATTGGTGGCCGAGCCCTTCTTATCAGCCTTGTCCCCGGGCAATCCATCGCCATCACCATCGTCGTCCTCGCCAGCATTGGCACGCTTGTACAGTCGTCCAGAGCGCGCCAGTCTGAGTAGATTCAAGCTGTGTGTCGGTAGCTGGTCAGAATCCTTTGGCATGCCATGGGGGAGCTCCACCGCCCAGCGGTCGTTCTTCTTGTTTTCTTCAGTCTCTTGAGGCGGCGCAATTGTTATTTCCGTCTTGCGCCACTGTCGCGTAGGAAGGCCTGCGGATCTATTGTCAACTCGAGGTTCTTGATGGCTTGTGTTCTGAGATTCGCACAGGCGATGTCTTCAGAACGTGGAAGAGAGTATTCGCGCCTTGGTGATGTGCCTTTCAGACGTAGGTGGGCATCAAGGGGCCAATACGGTGGGTGTGCTCGAGGCTTGAGGAGTACGGTAAAAGCAAGGTAGGGCAGACACCGCTAAAGTACCTTCAAAATCGTCATGTTCGGGAAAGCCGCCTCGAGCGCCGCGACGAGTGTTCGGATTCGTTCTGTACTGCAGCGCATTCAGTTAACAACAACTTCAAAAGAGCGGCATTGCGCGCTGCACGCAGCGCAAGGAACTGTCTCACGCTTGGAGCCATCGCTTCAGCCTTCTCGCGTCACGAGTTGTTGATATTGGGCTACTCAATGCCGTGATAGTAGGTCGGCGACGTTGTTGATTGTGTCAAGATCTCTGGCACGTCGATTGTGACAATTCAGTCAACAGAGGCTCGATGTCGATCGGATTCGGCTGCGCGAGTTCGAATGCTACCAATGGGGCTAGCAAAGAGTGAAATGCAGTAAAAATTAAAGAAACATGTGAGCAAGGTAAACACTGCTGGATGCTAGCTCCTTGTAGCCGAAGTCGATAATGAGGTCGCGTCGCAGTGCAAATGTGGCCTGGTGCACGTCGCGCTGGCAGATGATAATAGTGCAGGCCCAGAAGCACGCCTGCGAGGCTGAGGTTCCTGGATGCGCCAGCCTGGACCAGGGGGGTCCCTTGCGCCCTAACCCTCGAGCATTTGGTCGCGCCTTGTCAGTCCCAGGCTTTCTCACCTCGAGGCACTTGACGTAGTATTCTTCTTACTTGCACTATTGTACACAGTAAAACACGCCTTAAACCGTCCTCTTTGATCTCGAAACCCCGGTTTCTTGAAGCCCATCCGAGATATTTACACGCAGCTCTCTGGCGCCCCAGCCTCATCTCGACGACGCGACTGCAAGTCTGTGACAGCAGCTCGGACCAGGTGATCAACCACACTCACCCACCACATCCAGTTGTGGAAACTCATACACGCCATCATTGTGGACAACTGGCTCGCCGTCTTGTCGCCATCGCCAGCAGGATCTCTCTGGACGACCTGGAGCTGCTGTGGCGCTTGTGACGCGCCGCATCAAGCTACCTAGCCTGAGTTACCTAGATTGCTTTGAGCCGCGCCCACCAGGATACCCTCCCTCGACTGGCGCCTGTCTGGAAGAATTGCACACTCGCGTCTACACCGCGTCTCTGGCACTTGTCGCGACCAGTTATGGGCGAGGCGTGGGACGATCTTGCCGTGTTGCGCGCTCAGCGCGCGCGATGCGCCGACGATGTGTCGCAGTTGATTGCCTCATGCGCACACGATCACCCAGGCAACAAGCATGTGCTTGAGTGTCGCGCATGTTACGAGAAGGTGGTCGACCGCATACGCAGGAGATATTTGGCGCCGGACGAGAATGCGCCCAGGGAGTGGTTTGCTGGTCGCGATGCTCTGCTCAAGGACCTGGACGAATTGTTTTCGTCTGTGCGCACCTACAAAGTCGGGCTTGAAGAGGTTGACGCGCGAATCGCGTCTGAGCGGCAAATATGGTACCAACAGCAGTTGACGGCTTCACCCAGCATCAAAAAGGCCCTCGAGGAACTTCTGGACAAGAAGGACATGTACGCCAAAATCAGCGCAAGGGGAGCGGGATTTGAGGAAACTGTGTCAGAAGTGAGGCATGCGCTGAGGGAGTCGGGTGCTGTCAATGGCGAAACCAGCAACAACGAGGCAAGCAGGACACTGGATCAGCTCGTGGGCGCAAAAACCACCGAGGAACGGCTCCAGGTCTATAAGCAGACCTTCTTCCAAGAGACAGCGGACGAACCGGCGTCTGGGAGAATGCAAAAGTACCTTGACCGTCTTCAAAACGGAACGACCATGAACGAGATAATTAACAAAATCTCAATGGATCGACGCTCGAGTATAGGAGCACAAGGACTGAAGGACCAGCACAAACAACGGGTGGAGGAGCTTCGCCGAGCCAAAAACGCCCATGAGCTGCAGAAATCGAAAAAGGCCGGCGGTCGTAAGGACAGCAACACGAAGTCCCAGCTCCCGGACGAAATGTACGATCAACCGCCGTGTCATGCCTGTAGCAAGGAGATCGATACACAAGACTTTATGGCGTGTTCACTCTGCCAGGTTATGTTTGACCATGGGATCTGCACCAAACCAACAGTATTTTGCTCACTGGCCTGTTTCTCCGGCCCCAGCGGACAAGTGCGAGCTGTTCCCTTCCAAACTTTGAGCCAGAGCTCTTGAGCTAACAATCGTCCAGGAAACTCATACAGAAGCTGCGCACGACTGTGCTAGTGGTGACCAGTGCGTACAAATACATGACGAAGATACCAACATGGATATGTATGACCCGGGTCCATATGTATGTATGGAATGCATTGGCCAATTTCGCAGAGAGTCCGTGTACTGCTCTGCGCAATGCGCAAGTCAGGATTTCCAACGCCACAGAGAAGGTATTCATATCCCAGAACGCAGGCGGCTGGGGCTGGATGTCAATAAAGACATGGATCTTCTGCAGTTCGATGATGGCAGCAAGTCGAAATATCATGCCCGACAAATTATTGGACATCTGGATTCAATTGGAAATCTGATCTCCACGTTCCAGCAGGAGAACTCGATTGAAAATGCCCAAATGATAAATCCATAATGATGCTCCATACCAGCAAGCTGCCCGGGGGGAGGATGAACATGGGAAGGACTTCGTATAAAATACCCAGAGCAATATGAAGTGGTGGACACAGCGCGTCCAGAACATGCTTTCCTTTGGTGAACATGTCAACAAGATTAGATCGAAAGTGCAGACCACCATGTCTGTGTCGTGAGAAATGCATGATAGCATTGATTGTATTCTCAATCGATACTGAGGAGGCGGCAAAAGAAAAGTCGCGAACCACCTTGCCTGGGTGTACAAGTATGTATGCAATGAAGGGATCGAAGCACAGGGATGCGTATTGCTTTAAACAGTAAATACCATTTATTGCAAATCGGAAAGTCCGGCCTTTGCCTAATCAGCCGCTTTTCTCGGCCTCGGCAAAATTGTTACATCATCATCCGCGGCCTAATTATTCTGAACCCGTTCTCGCAAGGGTCCTAAAAGTTAACATTCTCCTCGCCTCGTTTGCCTGGTCTACGTTCCCCAGAAACACAACATCCGGTCCGTCGCCATGTCGTTATCTTCGGCGCTCAAAGGCGACTCGCCTCACCAAGTGAAATCGCTGGTACGAACTTTGCTCTATCCTTTGTCACCAAGGCGACATCGGCGCAAAGGGCAGAAAGCCCTACCACCCGCCCGGTTGCTGTTTGGTGTTGGCAATGTCGAAGCATTGATGTTGACGTATGAATCGCACAGTACCGCCAGCTCCTCCGACAGGGCGAACAGTTCGCATCCTACAACTTCAGAGAATACGCAAAGAGGAGGACACAGGATGCGTTCCGCGAGAACAAGAACGTCCAGGACTCAAGACAGATACAAGAGCTGTTGCAGAAGGGCTTAAAGGAGCTGCAAATGCTGAAGGTGCGACTACACTACCATTTCAGAGTGCTGTTGCCGGGACTCGTATGGTCCGCGTGGACGAATCATCATTTGGAAACGATTGTGAGGGCTCTGGCTAATATATTCTGCAGCGACAAACCGTTGTCAGTCAGTTCTTCGAATTTGATAAGCTGGTGGTGGAAGGCGGCATATCGGTAATTCTATGCCATTGACATCACTCCTCCTTTTGGCTGTTACTGACAAGACATCAGGGGAAATCAAAGGGCGGCAAGGGCGATATTGTGCGACAAAAGGACCAAGGGTATGTCTGCTGGTTCCCCAGTATTCCAAGCCACCTCCCGACGGCCACTTACTGACCTTCACACCCAGGTGGGACTGAGTCTACAATACTGCCGCAGTGCATTGGGTGAGTGTCGTCGGCAGCTTGAAATCCAGTTCCAGACCACACTACACGATACGCCTCGCAGAATTATCGCGGCGTAGCCTGCTACGGACGCCCCTCATCGGTTAGAGGCGCCCGTTTGTACAGTGCCGGCGTTCTGCACTGGCGCACGACGGACACTAGGGATTGTAATTGCATGCCAGAAAAATCAGGTGAAAGCTGTGGTTTGCGCTCTCAGATGTTGAAGTCTCGCTCCTGGACGGGCCAGCAGCCTGGCTATTGTGTGTTTCTCGACTCTACATAGAATTATAGCTGTCATGAATGACACATCACATCCAATGAAACCTTTACGCTCATGCACATGTTTTTCTCGGATTATTTATGCTACAGAGAGTCTGAACGCCACCACACTGCCTTGATTGTCCCTGTCAAGCTTGATAGGCAAAAGTCGTGTAGGCGTTGAGCAAGCCAAAGTTGCGTGACCAATATGCACATAAGCGGGTCAGCTCCTTTACATGAATAACAAAGCCGAGTCACAAGCCTTAGTCCGCCCCGGTGATTTCAACGCCTTTGCCCGACCACGACGGTCATTCTTGACCAGCAACATACGCCGTCAAGACACTTCAGGATGGTGAGTCTGCCCCCAGGATGCCCTTGAACCTGTGATGTGCTTTGTGCCAGACCTTGGACTAACGTGGGCTTTTTTTTTCTCTCTCTCTCTGCTACAGGCCGACAAGCTCCGCACCCAACAGGAACTCGAGCGTCTCCAGGCCAAGTACGTTGGCACCGGGCACCCGGACACGACCAGCTGGGAGTGGAAGACCAACATCCACCGCGACACGAAGACCAGCATCGTCGGCCATGCGCCGCTGCTTTCCTACATGTCGCTTGCCCAGAACGAGCCCACGGCAAAGATGAGGGCGCAGCTCATCCGCCAGATGGTGCAGCCGGTAGGCCCACCCCCACCGAGGGAAGACGAGTTGATGGCGCTGCCGGCTGCTCAGCAGCAGCAAGGTGGTGAAGGCGCTTGAGTTCTGGAGTACTAGGAGACGACAGCAGCAGCAAGAGCAGCTGCAGAGGAAAATCAACAAAAGCGCCCAGTGTGGCCCGGATGGAATCAGTTGTCGCGCAAACCACAATGGTGCAGCACCGCGCAGGGCATCACATCACGCCCGTGTACCAAGCATGACAGTGATCAGGGCGCTCTGACTCTCAAGATGAGGCACAACGACCATACAAGACTTCACAGCCATATTGAAAAGAAGGATGCTCATGACCGATTGATAAAGAAGCCAAACATTAGTGGGTATCAAGTCAGGTGCTTCAACACTTATTTACAAGGCAACTCTGCTCGCCAACCAGATCTACCGGCTGGTAGCTCGAGCAAAATCAGAAACAATCAAGTTTGCACCATCCATGCAAGCATCAAGACCATGCTCAGGTCGCCTACTCATCGTCGTCGTCTTCCTCCTCCTCTTCGTCTTCTTGTTCCGTCCTCCGCCGACCGGTCCTCCCACTCGGGCCGCCATTGTCCGCTTCGTTGACCCTTGACTCTTCCGCGTTCCTGGCTGCGCTCTCTTCCTCAACATCCACGGATATCTCTCGCTCTTTGATCTGCAAGCTTGCGTGCAATTTCGCCTCGAGCTGGTCGTCCTGGCCCTCTGGGCCCCAGACCTCTCGCACCAGGCCAGCGACAGTTTCGTCATCCACTTCAATCTTGCCTCGGGGACCGATATACCACGTGGTGGCAGTCTCGGCTTCTCCATGTTGTTGCGCCTGCCTATCTACGCTCTTGACTAGATATCCTTGCCTTTGTAGCTTGGCGAGTGTATCCTCCGTCTTGGTATTGGTAAATGTATTTGTCTCGGCGTTGAGGCGCGTCAGGTATCGTTTGAGCATAGCTTCGCTTAGCTCGCCACCATGAAGTCGTATCAAGGAGACGAGGAGGGTGTAGAAAGCGATATAAGCAGCCTCATCATCCGCAGAAATGATGCGCGACGGGGCAATGATTTCGGGTGTCTTGTAGGCTTCGGGAAGCCGTGAGATGAGAATGTATGAATTCGACGCATTCGCCTTGTTCTGGGATTTGGCCGCTGCATCAAGGTAGGACTGTCAGTACGGCATTTGGGGCCCACCACGATCAGGCCCCGGGACGATATACCTTTTCGCTTTTCTTCCTTGGTTAACCTGTCTTTGACGGGCAGTTCCACCATTTCCATACCAAAAACGGTACGTAGAATTCCCTGTGCGCCCTCAAATACTCTCTTGAATGCACGGCCCTGGTCGCCCAGAACCTTTTCTCTGATACCGTCTCTTCGTATCGGCGTTCGAGAAAATTCGCAAGCCAGCGCATATCTGACGAGTTTCTTGATCAACTGATTGTCTGACGACTGTGCTGAAGTTCCCTGGGGTTCGTCCTCCGCGTATCCATCCTCACTGTCTCTGTCTGACTGATCGCGACGTTGTCGGTTCCTAGGCCGCTGGTCTTCTTCTTCGTCGTCGGTGACCTACCAGTGACATTAGCTACAGTGGCAGGATCGCGTGAATTATGAAGCATATGCTCACAGCACGTTGTCTTCTGGCTGCTGGAGGCATTGTGTGGCTTTGGCAACAGTTTTGGTTTTGTTCAAGTCCAGTCTTACTCGTCCAAACGTCACAAATGCACTGTTCCTGGTGACAGGCGCAAAGAGCAGCGGGGAGACGCGCCTGGCTTGATTATCAGAAGCTACCTAGATCCCTGTAACGCGCTGCTGCCTGCCAAGAGGCTCGTTTAGCCCCTGCAAGAGGCAAGAGCCACTGCCCCCGGCAACCAATTCTCGAACTTTTTTCTCGGCCCACTGGGTACGTACTGGTGATGCGGCGAGCCGAAAAAGTTTAGAAAGAGAAAAAGAAGAAAAAGACGAGAACGACTTATGCGAATCCAGGCGCAGGTCAACAACACTTCGCGACTTGCTGGAGAGCGGCTGTTCCACCCTCGCCTCCTCCTCCTCCTCCCACCATTCGATCCTCATGTTTGCGACCTCGGTAGCAGGTGGCTCGATATGCATCGGATGCCAACTGCGCGCCGTCACACGCCGCGCGACGCCTGCTGTTGCCGCGACAGTCCAGGCTCGAGCGCATAATCGAATTCGAAGACGACGGTATGCCTCGGAGGCGACGAGGGCCCAGGAGGACCAGTTTGCGGCTCTTTTGAGGCAACAGGCCCATGTGGACGAGTCGGAACCCCGTCGGCCGAGCAAATCTGCGCGAAAGAAGCAAAGAAAACGAGGGCTACCACAACATGATGATGATGGTGGAGAGGAAGACCCTTTCCCACTCATGGAGGTTGAGCGCAAGCCCGAAAACGAGGCCTCCACAAACGATGCGATGGCTGCCAGCGAAGGCGAACCCTCCCAGCCAGGCTTGGAGGCCGAACGCAAAGTCGACGACGAGATGCACGTGATTGAGCCAGTGGCTGCTAGCGAAGACGACATACCTTTTGAGCTTGAGCGGTCTTCCACATCGTCAAAGGAGCCTGCAAACACGACGTCCGATCATGCTGAGGCATACTTGGCCACAGCGACCACGACCGCCAGCGCTGATCATGCAACGGAAAACTCTTTGCAAGGTCTCGAGGCCACTCCTGTGCTCATCAAAAGAATTCAGAGTCGTCAAGCTGTCGACCCCGATAAATTGAACGTCCAACGACATGTCTTTGGAAGGCCACTGAACTCGAGGAAGCCGCCTCCACCTGAAGGAGAAGGGCCGTTCAGATTGGGCCGCGTGTCCGGGCCGAACCCTAAAGAAGCTGACGGCCCAGTCAAGGGATTCGCAATACGCCGACTTGTCGATGGTGAAGAGATCCGACCGCAACCCGAAGCTCCCGTAAAGCACAAAAAGAGATACGTTGCGGTACGGAAGGGCCGTGCTTTGTTAGTGGAACACAATGCCAGACTCGATGTCGATACCCTTGGCCAACCCGCCGAGATCATCGTTCTCAGAGAACGCGAAGGATTTGCGTGGAAGGATTACAAGGCGGATGATGTGGAGGTGGCCCCCAGTCTACGGGTTGAAGAACACATTGGCCAGGAGGAGGGACTGGACATGGACATTATTCTGGAAAACATCGACGGGGTGCGACCCGTGCACCGGATTCTGCCGACCAGCGATTTCAGACAGGTGTTTGACACGTTGATGAATGGCTTCAAGGTGGCACAACTCGCCAGCTACGTCGATCGATTCCATTCTCGAGTGGCAGAGGGCGAGGAAAGTCCTTTGCTTGGACCCTCGGCCGAGGCATCCAATCCTCGAGCATGGATCGTCGAGCGGTCAGAGTGGATTCCAGAGGTGAAGGGTGCTGTGCGAGATGTCGAGTCGCATCTACGGGGCTACATTCTCAAGTCGATGCCGCCAAAACAGCGGCTGACGATCCAGTTGATGCGCGAATGCTGGGGCCTGGTGGCTCAGGAACTCATGGATCGCGAGGGCTATGTGGAGGTCAAGGTCAGAGATCTGGAGTGGAACCTGCTCACGGGTTAGTACCGCCCTGTTCTTGCGAAAATCCCGTCCTGTTGAGTTTGCGACTAACATGCGGTCCTCTTTTACAGCAGGAACACAGCGCTGGTTCCAGTCCATCTCGCGAGTCCTTCTTCGAGATGGCGCCGGGAAGTCGATGCAGCTCATCAAGTCGCGAAAGGTTATCCGAATCGAGGCTCCCAAAGTGGTTGCCGAGGCTTGTATAGAAGCCATCGACGACAAGTTGCAGAATATTCGTTCAAAGACCTTCAAGATGAATGAGCTCCCTATCGACCAGGTCAGCCCCGGGATGGTTGAGGATCTGAGCAGAATCACAAACTCGGTGGTGCAATACCACAACAAGAAGAAGACGGTTCGTAAAGTGGATTTTCCAAAGCTGCCCTTGTGGATGTGTTGCGATGCTGATAATGCTGTCTTTTGACAGGTGACAATCACCTGGATCGAAATTGACAAACACCGCCCGTCCAATCTTGAAGATCTGGGCGACATTGTCTTCCGTCTGCTGCTGTCGGCATACCCTCCGTCCAGAACGTCCAAGACCCTGTCTGTCTACCCAGATGTCGAAGGCAAGGGCCAGCTCCTCGAAGACATTGGCAGCCAGGACAAATTGTCATGGATAGACAGGCGCAACAAATGGGCACGACTCTGTCTTCCTGTCAGCAAGGCTTCCCAAACGACACCACGTCGCCAATTGGACGAGAGCATGATCAAGTACAAGATCGACGTGACGCCTGAAGATCTCACTCTGCGCCAGTCGAGCTACAAGGCAAAGATCGACAACTTCTACAAATCCTTGCAAGAAACCACATCCAGTTCACCTCTGGCGATGCCATGGACGCAGAGCAGGCTGGGCGAAGAGGTTCAAGAGGTTCAGGAACAGCAGCAGCCAGAGCAAGAGCCAGACGACGTACCACAGCCCACACAGCCAACAAGCTCAGGCTGGCTGCCCTTTAGCGTCCGCACCAGCGCCACCTTTGGCCACGTCCTCCACCTCAACAACAGCAGCGTTGCGCAGTCTTTCCACGAAGGCACCAGCAGTCTCGACACGGCCGACTTCCCGCGCGCCTTTAGCCCCCTCATCCCCGCCGTCGCCGGCATGCATCTGCCCGCCTGGGTGCCCTATCACAGCCCGCGCAATATGACCACCATCATCGTCATGCGCTTCGTCCCCTACAGCCAAAACCCAGAGACCTCCAACGACCCGCTCGCCCCTCACCTCGAGTTGCGCCTCAAGGCGACCGACGAAGCCATCATCGGCATCGACTCGCTGCGCGCCATTGCCCACACCGACACCTCAGACATCCTCCTCCCCGCCGAGCACGTCGATGTCCGCCTGACGCAGCGCGTCGTTGCCCAGCTGCCCGGCCACGAGGTCGGTGTCTCGGAGAGCATGGCGCCCCTCCGCGACTTCCTCAACAGCTCGCGCCTCGATATGGGCCGTGGCTCGCTCACAACGCCCCCGCGCCTTGATAACCTCGGTCTGCCGCTTTGGATGTTCTACCGCCCCGAGGCTGATGCCGAGGGCGGCTTCCTGGCGTCTGCGGCGCGCAGACAAGCTTTGCAGAACCAGACTATGGCGCAAGACAGCCAAGCCAAGACGACCGTTGCGCACGACGGCACCCAACACGCCGAATCGCCCACATCCACACCTACAACAATACCAACAGCCGCCAAACCTCCGCCACTATCAACCATATTCTCAGAGGAGATTATACGCCAAGCCAAGGCCAGCAGCGATGGCAAGGATACCGACAACGACAACAACAACAAGAACAACAACACCGTGATGGTCAACAACTACGACACCGCCATCCGCTCCCCAGCCTTCAACACCACATTCTCGACCTCGTACATGTTTGCAGGCATCGAGCTGCACCGGCCAACCGAGACAACGTACTCGGGCTGGAAGCTCAACTACACGTCGATCCAGGCCGGCCAGGGCGGTGGTCGCCGCGCCGAGCTGCGCCTCGATGCTGTCCCTAGCGGCGACGAGCACGCGCGCCGCCGAAAGGACGACATGGACACGAGGCGCTTCATGCGCTCCGTGTACATGCTTGCCACGGGCGACAAGGACGAGGCCGGGCGCAAAAAGTCCCTGCACCACATCAATTACAACAAGTCTTGGATTCGCTGGGTGGGCATGAATCACACAGGCTGGGACTAGGAAGATGGTCTTCCAGTCGAACCATTCACATGTACAAATACACAGTGTAGAAGAAGCATATAGAAAGCGTTGTGCAGACCCCAAAAAAATGAACAGCTAGTCCAAGGTAATGAACACTTGGACTTGAAACATTCAACTCTCATATGGTCAAGTCGGCAGCGTGAGCTGGGTCATGTACGTATGTGGACGTCAGTTGCTGCGCAACTTGACCTGAATCTGATGCAGGGTATTATTATCTACAGGGGGAGACGACTGACATTTGGATAGGACACATTACACACAACACAGCACGATAATACAGCATAGCATACATAGATGATGGAAACAGCATGTGAAGTTCGTAACCCGTAAATTCCTGATTACTGCGACCCTAATCTCGTCTAAGAGTAAGCTCTATCCGCTTTTCAGTCATAGACCGCAGAAATCCCAACCATTTTTCCTCTCACACATGCCCCGACCACAACCAAAGGTACCATAAAGACACCTTGAGGGACCACAAAAATCCGAACCGAAGTGTCGTAGGAGGTAGAGAGATAGGAGGTGATGAGTGTGGGCGGTGGTACTCATCAAAGATTGTCAAGAGGGGAGGGGGTGAGGGCAATTTATTTCTTGCCAGCCTTGGCAGCGGACTTGGTGACCTTGCCGGTGCTGCCAGCAGACTTGTCGACGGACTTGATGACACCGACAGCGACGGTCTGACGCATGTCACGGACAGCGAAACGACCCAGAGGAGGGTAGTCAGTGAAAGCCTCAACACACATGGGCTTGGAGGGAATCATCTTGACGATGGCAGCGTCACCAGACTTGATGAACTTGGGGCTGGCCTCAACAGACTTTCCGGTACGGCGGTCAATCTTCTCGAGGAGCTCAGAGAACTTGCAAGCAATGTGAGCAGTGTGGCAGTCGAGAACTGGTGCGTATCCGGCACCGACCTGACCGGGGTGGTTCAGGACAATGACCTGGGCGTTGAAAGAAGCGGCACCCATGGGGGGGTCGTTCTTGGAGTCACCAGCAACGTTTCCACGGCGAATCTCCTTGACGGAGACGTTCTTGACGTTGAATCCAACGTTGTCACCGGGGACACCCTCGGTGAGCTGCTCGTGGTGCATCTCCACGGACTTGACTTCAGTGGTGACGTTGGAGGGAGCGAAGGTAACGACCATACCGGGCTTGAGGACACCAGTCTCGATACGGCCGACAGGAACAGTTCCAATACCACCAATCTTATACACGTCCTGGAGGGGCAGACGGAGGGGCTTGTCGGTGGGACGCTTGGGGGGCTCAATGGCGTCAATGGCGTCCAGAAGGGTCCAGCCGGAAACTTCCTTGCCGGCGGAGTCGAACTTCTTCCAGCCCTTGTACCAAGAGGCACGCTTGTCGAGGGACTCCTTCTCAATCATGTTGTCACCGTTGAAGCCGGAGATGGGGACGAAGGCGACGGTCTTGGGGTTGTAGCCGACCTTCTTGATGAAGGTGGAGGTCTCCTTCTTGATTTCCTCGAAACGGGCCTCCTTCCACTCAGCAGTGTCCATCTTGTTGCAAGCAACAATGAGCTGCTTGACACCAAGGGTGTAGGCGAGCAGAGCGTGCTCACGAGTCTGGCCATCCTTGGAGATACCAGCCTCGAACTCACCAGTACCGGAGGCAATGATGAGAACGGCGCAGTCGGCCTGGGAAGTACCAGTGATCATGTTCTTGATGAAGTCACGGTGACCGGGAGCGTCTGAGAGGGGAGGTCGTTAGTCTTGAGTGGTCAAGCAGCGATGTAGAAGTAGGGTCAAGCTTACCAATGACGGTGACATAGTACTTGGGAGTCTCGAACTTCCACAGAGCAATGTCGATGGTGATACCACGCTCACGCTCGGCCTTGAGCTTGTCAAGAACCCACGCGTACTTGAAGGAACCCTTTCCGAGCTCAGCAGCTGTGATGGGAAAAATGTTAGCATGTTGATTCGCTGTTTGAAGCCGACGGTGATGTTGTCTAGTGCTTTGGGGGCTGAATGGACAGTGGTTTGGATGGGTCACGTTTTTATCTTTGAGATAAGAGCGTACCCCGCACCATGAAAAAAAAAACAAATGTGTGGTAGGCAAAACCCGCCAAATCTGAGCAAGCTCGGATTTGGCTAGGACTTTTACAAAACCGTGCAATGAGAGACGCCGCTCCAGTGTATGGCCACAAGAACAACATCGTCGGTGAAGAGGGTGAATCAGGAACTATAGAATGTGGATTTTTACATACCCTCCTTCTCGAACTTCTCGATGGTACGCTTGTCAATACCACCGCACTTGTAGATCAAGTGACCGGTGGTGGTCGACTTTCCGGAGTCGACGTGGCCGATAACGACCACGTTGATGTGAAGCTTGTCGTCCTTACCTGAAGGCCAAAGTCAGTAAGCGTCGTCATTGCTGGCTTCGCCGAGTGTGCGAAGCTTGGAAAGTGTGGTTGGATGTGGTGTAGCTTACCCATTTTGGCGGATTGATTGCGATCGAATTTGTTTCAAAGGTTCGTGAAACTGTCGATACAAAGTTAGATGGTTGATCAAAGAAGAAGATCAAGAGAGGAGAGGAGGGAAGAAGGGAAGAGGAGAGGAAAAGGGGAGGGCGTACGTTTGCAGGATGGATCGCAATAGATCTCGGTGTGCAGACGAGGAGAGGAAGGAGGGAGAAAAAGCCAAAGAGTTTGCGAGGGGCAGACAAGGTATTTCAAGCGGTGCTCTGTGGGTCCAGCCTTGATTTTTTGCCGCTAGTGGATGTGCGCACGGGCCAGACGCCAGTCCCTGCCTAACAGCTTTGGCGGGCGGTCGAGGTACCTCGCGTCTTGCCGCATTTTTGGCACCTGCAGCAGCCGCCCAGGCCGCTCTTTCGTGGCCTCACAGCGCTGGCAGCGCTTTCGCCGCAGCGGTGAAAGGGGCCCGTCTGTAGGGAGCTGTCCAGTGGCTCCAGGCTGCTGCTGAGTGCTGTGCACAATTGCTGCAGCCTGACAAGCAAATAGGACAGCGCCCCAAGTGTTGAGGGAGTGGGTGGGTTATGTACGCTCTTGTTTTCACTCGAGATGCTTGGTATCTGTCTGGAGAGCTAGCTACCACACGCCACAACTATAGCAGGATCGTTGCAATCCATCTCATGTTGCAGCAAAGCATTTTCTGGAGTTCAAAGTTGTGTGTGTGTGATTGTGTGTGTGTGTGTGCATGAAATTCATATCTGTTTTGGGGGGTGCGTAGTCTCTTGGCCGCATCCCAGTATTGCCTCCTGCATGGCAGGTGAAACGCTACCGGGGGCGCTGTTAGAGCAGTACTTGAGCCCTAGCCGCTATCCACGTCGAGTTTTTGGCAGTGGTGCCCAACCGGTTGCCCCTCCATGCAAAGAAAAGAGCCCGCTGCCCCGTTCTTTTTTCCTCACTCGCAGCGTTTGAACCCCTCCATGCCTCCATGCCTGCCTCGATCCGCCTATTTGTGTGTCTTTTGTTCTTGCTGGCCGGCATGAGTCAAGATGTCCTGGTGTTTGGCCTCACTCCCTGGCTGGCTGGCTGGCTGGCTGGCTGGCTGGCTGGCTGGTCAAACACACACTCGGCGCAAGCAGCAGCTGCTGTTGTTGCTGTGTACCGGCCTCTACATCAGGAGTGGATCACAGGGGAGGGGGGGAGGGGAAAAGAGAGAGAGAATGAGCGCGCCAGGTGCGACAGCAGCCGACGCAATGCCAGCAGCCTGCAGCGACGCGGGGTTGAGCCGTTGGCGGGGTGAGCGAATCCGCCACACTGCTCTCTTGCCCTGCCCTGCCCTGCCTTGCCTTTTGCCTTAGCTTGCCTTACCTGGCTCGCAAAAAGAAAATTTTTTTCTTGCCAGGGCTGGGCTGGGGAGGGCCGTCGAGGCTCTCTAGAGATGGCAAAACCCGAGACCAAACCAAGCACCAACCTTGGAAATTCTGGCACACGACGAAGAGGGGGGGGGGGTGGCACCATTGCCGCCTTCTGCCGACCAAATACCATGCCATTTTGCCTTGCGTGGGCATGGATCAAGCGAGGAAAACATGTTGGCTCACGAACCCATCGTAGTCCCCGTCCTAGGCTGATATCATGGTGGAGCCCGCCATCTCTGCAGACAAGGAAGAAGGAAAAAAAAGAGAGAAAAAAAAAAAAAGCCCCAATTATGCTTCCGCGCGCTGGGGACTGACTTCTGGCAGTTGCAGGGCTGCCAGGCTCGCTGGACGCCGCTTATGATGCCATTGTTTGGCGATCGACCGACCCCTTGTTCGTCTAGTTCGCAGCGCTGCTGATTCTGATGACACCCAACGAGTCTCGTGGAGGCGACGAACCCCGACCGGCAAGAGTAGAGCTTCAGCACATTGGCACATTGGCACATCTGGCACAGCCCTCTCTCGCAGACAAACAAGTTGCTAGATACCACGAAGCGAGAGGTGCACATTGAGACGAGCCCTTACCACCAAGAACTGGCCGTTGCCGTGTGGTTCTGCGTTCATCTTCACCTCGACGCATCATGCTGAAAGCTGTCCATGTTGCGACCGACAAACACGATACGGCGACAGTGACAAGCTCGGATTGCAGGCTTATTTACGTCCACACTCTCCCCACAGCTTGTTTGTGGCTTCACTTGGAGCTACCAGCTTGAACCGTCCTGCGCAGACCAGTATTGACTCAGACATCTCTTACAGTTCTTTCCTTGGCCAAACGGCACTCTCCAGACTCAGTCAACGAGAAGAAACGTACACCCCAACCCGATCAATACCATACCGTCTTGCGCCAGATCAGCCGCATCGCATTTCGAGCACAAGTCCAGCTTCCTTTCCTCTTTACACACACCACGCCCGATCCAGCTCGAGAACTTTGCAAGTTCCAGTTCCCCACGAAATCCCCCAATCACTGCCGCCGCGCAGCCACGAAGACCGACCTGTTCGTCCTACATCTCCACGCCATGTCCGAACCTCCCACTGGTGCGTAGTAATATGATCGGTCGGTTTCGATACTGCATACATAGGGAGCCTAGTCTCGCTTCAGACTTGCCAACCCTTTTTTTCTTCTTTTTTTCTCAATAAAAATATAATAAATAAAAATAAAAATCCTTACTGTACGCAGTGCGCAGCACCATGACGGAGTGACGACCGCCGTCTCGCTCTTTGTGTGGTCTGCTGAATGAATGATGGATGGATGGATCCTATAGCCGTTGTGAACATGTATCAAAACACCAAGTACATACACACACACATACATAACGCTATCCAGCTTTTCCAGCCAGATGTTCTGCGTCTCGGGACAAGGAATCAACACATGAACATGTTATCATGCTCTCCTCAATCAGCAAGTTGCGGTCCCGTGTTGACACCTCCAAACCATCCATCGAGTGGGCTGATATTCTCCTTCCTCTGCCAACATGTCGATTTGAATACCACTCAGAATACGCACCCGCCCGCTCGCCCACAATATCACACAATCAATTGATCAAGTATGTGGAAATGCAAAAGCCTCGTTTGTATGGCTCGATGTGATGCAGAGGCGATACAACACCGTACTGCAGAGATACGGAAGAAAAAAAAAAGAACCAAATGCATTTTGAAACCCAACAAGGAAATGAAAAGCAAACCAGATAAAAGAAATCCAGCAACTGTGGTATCCGTTCCCAAGAAATATGAAGAAAAGAAACATAAAATCAAATGATGAATCCTATCAAGCCTTTGTTCTGTGTTGATCCCCCAAACTAGCTTGCTTTGTGTGATGCCATCTGCCAGAGTAGCTTCCTAATGATACGTCTTTCTTTCGGGCCTGCAAACATGCAGTCAAAGCAGATCTCCCATCTCCCATCTGCCATCATCATCATCACCCTTCCTCTTCCTCACGAATAGGCGCGGGCGTGCCCCTCCGCTCATCCCTTCTCCGAGGCCTCCTCTGCCTCGAGCTGCTGATGTTACTCGCGCTATCGTCCGGCCGCAGCTCAAACTCCTCGCCCATGGCCCAGTCGTCACTCTCGCTCGCCAGGCTCTCGGACTCGTCAGCCCACGCTGGCCGGTCCAAGCCCGAGGCAGACCCGCCGCTCTGCGGCAGCACCTGCACACCTCCAGCATCCCCAAAGCCATACCCACGACGATGCTGTAGGCTCATAGACAGGCCTGCGCCGCGTTGCCGTAGTGCGGTGCGGACCATCTCGGCCCGCTGGTGTAGGGCCTCAAAGGCGTCCTCGAGAGCCTCCATGCCTACATATATCTCACGCTCGAGCTCGGCAAGAGCTGCAATTTCGGACTCTTCGTCGTTGGACACCGGGTGGCGGCCTGGGTACGTGGAGGAGGCCCCGCTCACGAAGGAGGCTGGTGTGGCGCCGCGGCTGAAGGGTGTTCCATTGCGGCCAATGCCGAGGGCGGGAGTATGACGAGCGATGCTATTCGGACTCATGGCTGCGGTTCGCGATGGGGGACGAGCAAACAGATTGGGCGTCGAGCCCCGAGACGGGCCACCTGTAGGGGTTACGGCCTCATCATCGTCGGCGCCTGACCACAGGAAGCCATCAAAACGACCCGAGATGAGGATCTCCCATTCCGGAGGGTTGATGTCGCAGATGGTGCTCAGCAAATCGTGCATGTGAGGGTGCTTGACCAGATAGCAAACAGTCTCGGCATCGCGCGGTGCTGTGGCAAGTCTGTAGAGCCGCTGAAGGGCCAGGCCAGACTTTACCACAAAGTCTGCTCGAGGTCGGCGCATGGGCGTCGGCGCACGCAATGCTGGCTGCAACTCTCTCGAGCCTGTTAGCAAAGCGTTGAAGTACGGACGGTCCTCTTGGTCGAGGCTTGTCAGAATAGCAAAGGTCAACGTCTCGTCGTCCACATCCTGTGGCGGTGGAGCTGGTGCTTCGGCACAATTGGTCAGCCACCTGTCCACGGCCATCTTGACCTTCTTGGACTGTCGCAGATAGTGCTCTCTGAACTCTTCTGCAATATCTGGGTCGATCTTGACAGGGGATGAAGGTCGTGCAGGCACATCACCGGTATCCTCGCGGGCTTTGACACCCAGAATACCAATGTCAAACGGCGGCCAGGATGGAATCTCGACACGGCCACTGACACGCTCCAGGACCTCGCCCCATCCAAGCCCACGATGCGTCTCTGGTGACCGCTCACACATGATACAGCTGCAGCCTTCCTCGGGGAGATCCCGGTTGAAGACATTCTCTAGCCGATCCAGTAACCTTCGGGCGACTGTCCGATGACCTGTGGCAACGGCAATTGACCCCGAGCTATTCAGGACAGTCTGGTACTGATCAAGCAAGGTGTAAAACGGCGCAAAGAGGGTGTCTGCCCCCCGCAGCGGAGGGTTCATTGGTCGTGTTCCGTTCAGTCTCGGCAAGACAGCCAGGAAGTTCTTGGGAGCTATGCTCGGCAGGCCGCCGTTTTGCATGAGATAATCAACTCGAGGGGCTTCTTGGATGGTAAGAGGAGGTGGCGGCGGCGGAGGTGGCGGCGGAGGAGCTGCGGATGTCGCAGTGCTGAAATCTGTTGCTGGGGTTCGCACAGGCTGAGGTGGCTCAAATCGGATGTGGTGTGGTATGCCGTGCTTCTCATCGTGGAACGAGGGCGGAGGCGGAAACTGAGGGGTTGTATTTGTGGGTGTCTTGGGCGAGCAAGAGTCCTGTACCGACTCAGGAGAGTCATCGCCAATCTCGGTAGGATCTGACGGCCGAAGGGTTCCGCCAGACACTGACCGCTTAGAGGCGCTTGGTCTGAGGCTTGACTTGGAGCTGCGCGTCTTCCGCAGCATCTCGTCATCTCCAGCCTCGGCATGATGGAAGTGCTTGGACGTGGGAGACTGGACAAACGTCGCCTGGCTCGACGTTTTGGATTTGAATGATATCTTGGACCTGTCGTCGGCCCTCGACGCTGGTCTCGAACTGGCTGACAGCCGAGACCGGGGTCTTTCGCCCTCTCGTTCCCGCAGCGATCCTGCCCGCGTCCGCTTCTCCTCCAGATTGGTGTCGGGAGGACTCGGCGGGCGGTCGGCCTTGCGGGAGGAGGACGGCCGTGCGGAGAAGTCTGCTGACCGCGACCGTTTTATGTCCTCGGACCCGATATCTGTGGCTTCGGGGGTTGGCGGCCCTGTAGTCGTTCTCCGGCCGGCAGCAGATGCGGTTGCTGTGGACGAGACATCTTCTCTGCTCCCCAGGCCGACTGCCTCTCTGCTATGGGCCTTGCTGAAGCTGGGATAGGGAATGTTGACTCGCTCCCTGCTGCGATTGAGTTCGGGGACGAGGTCGGTCATGGAGTCGGCGTCGTCGAGGCGGCTCTTGGAGCCAGAGACGTCTCTGGTCTTGTGGCGGCGGACAGAGCTGGACTGTGAAACGTAGGAGCCGGTGGAGATGACGGGGTTGGAGGAAGGGTACTTGTGATGGCGTCGTGCTTCGCGGTCGCGGTCCTTGTCGGCGCTGTCGCGGTCGGATCTGTGCTTCCTGGAGCGTCGCTTGTCGCGTGGGGGGTCTTGGCTGTCGACATCGGGATCCCGGGTGCTAGGCGACATGATGGCTGGTGGTGTGGCCCATCTGGGTCGGGACGAGCAGATGTGATGTGATGGGATCGGGGCGGGCGCGTAAAGCAAGAGAGACAGAACGAGGCCTGCAGGCCGCAGCCGGTCAACAGCAGCCCAACAACAAGCGACTGGGGGCCTAGCTGGTGGCTCGTGCAGGCAGGTGGCCTTTGCAAAAACGCACGTCCACCAACGGCTTGCGTTCTACGGAGCTGGAAGGGGTCTCTTTGGAGGTGACGAAGGAGGAGCAGCGACGGTCGGTGAAGGACGCAGTTGGGCGAGCAGAGCGCACGCCAGGTGCATGTCCAGGGTACCTTTGGGGGGGCCCCCAGCGGCAGGGCTAGCGTAGGCTGTCTAAGAAAGCTGGACCCCAGATTAGCAGTTGTCGGGACCTTGGCACAGCGCTGGAACAGCACCGCAACAAACACACGCAGGCTGCTGGCACAGCATCTGGGTTGTCACACTGACGCACCTTCTCACGGTGCTTCTTGCAGGCAAGATACGCAGGCTGCTTGTGCGTGTGCGACTTGCACGTGTTTGTCGTCGCAGTTGTGAGTTGTGTACTGTTGGATGCTGGACGTCAGATAGTTGTCTAAGTCAGAATTTCAAGGCACAGGCCTACGAGTCCGCAAGTTCAGTTGGGCTGGGCTGGGCTGGGCTGAACGCTGGTGGCTCCTGGTTGGCTGCCCTGCCGACTTTCTCACAGGGGCTGCCCTGTCCCCGCCTGCCTCGGCACTGCTCGCCCACTGCAAGCCCGCTATATTCTAGCGCTGCGCGGGCGGCCCGGGGAGGCATCAACCCTCTGGCCGTCCGCTCAGCAAGCTCTGCGAGGCCAGAGCCCTGCGTGTACAGGGCGCTGCGGAAGCCAAGCAGGTACCGTCTACTTGTGCTTCGCACCGGCAATGCTGCCTCGAATCGTGACTGCGATTCGTTCCAATCCTTCGCTGGTCTGAGTTCTTTGTTGTCTGACTTTTTTGTTTTCTCAATGTATGCGAAAGATGCCATGTCCAGTGGTATAAAAATAGCCTTGGCCATGGATCCCTGATCCCGCCCACCGCCACTCCCACACACACCTCGATGCACTTACAAGTAACTTGTACACTCGCTCGCTCGCTACAACCATTCCTGGCACTTGAGAGAGGACCCCCAGAGGCACTTTGCGGCATGTGAATGGCTGGCTCTTGTACTATACACAATCCCTGGGGTCATGGGCACGCTATTGCTGTACACAAGAACCTATTGGGTACCAGTGCTGCGGTTGATCGCGCCGGTTGGGCATCCAGTCGTGCTCTGCCCACCCAGCCTTGCTGCCCACTCACAGCCGCCTTCACCCTACATACATGACCGGTAAGCGCCCAGCAGCTCCAACAGTCACAGTTGCAGTTCGGTTCGGACATCACTTTTGCAGTTGCAAGTAGCACTCGGCCTGTACATACACAACCCTCCGCGGGAGACGCACCGATCACGCGACGCAACACCGCGGCAGAGTCCAAGACATGTCTTCCGGCCGAGCACCACTTGGATATGGGCGAGCTGGTATTGATGCCATGTGGTGCCACAGTCGTGTCCAGTAGCGATGGCAAAGCCCCGTTGGTCCCTCGAAACAGCTTGTATATTGACGAAGATGCGAGTCTGTTTACGAGTGGACCTGCCACCAACATTTGGAAAACAATCCTGATTTGAGTTTTCCCAGTTGGCGAAGCTAGACCAGCCAAAAATACCCTCATCCATGCCCAGATGTAGATGGAGCCTTGGGAAGTGTTTGGCACTTGTTGTGGGCGATGCGAGAAGGCTGAGGTACGTGCTGGATCGGAATGCCATTGCTTCAGATTTATTTCATGATCAGATAACTTGTATCTTGAAGCCGTAGCATACCATTTGATATATCATTCTCCAGCATGGATCAATGCGTTCCTTCTGTTCCTCTTCCCAAGCCATTATCTGATCTGGACTTCCAATCCGATACGGTACTATATCTCTATTCAAGATGTACCCTCACTAATTGCTCATTTTTGCCCCGAATATCTTTCGTGCTACCTCGCGCTCTTTCTCTCAGGAGCAAACATCGTTCACAGCAATCGTCTCACAGCCAGAACCCCCACCCTGCGCCTCGCACAGAGACTCAATATAGTTGATCTCGAAAAACACGCTGTAGTAGCACTCCTCGGCGCCCGTCTGCGTCGTCTGGCCCTCACACTGCGGCAGACACTGTGGGCACTTGTCCGCGTAGCCGTATGCTTGCGACTCGCAGATGGTTTCGTAGTCGAGCGGTGTGGGCGCGGCGCTGGCGCTGGCGGTTGCGGTCGTGGTCGTGGTCGTGGCGGTTGTGGTGATGTTGGCGGACTGCATAGTCCAGGAAGGTGGGTTAGCAATTGGACTCCCGTGCGATGGGAGGTGATGTCTTGCCGAGATAAAGGAAATCGGGATTGAAAAACTCACCTGAGCAGCAGCGATGGCTGGCATCGCCAACGCGACAAGAGTGGTGAGTTGCATCTTGCGAGACGTGGTGGCCAAGTTGGTGCAATGTGAAGATGTTGATTCTATCTATCTCGAAAGCGAGGAATGAATGACTGTGGTCGAGCAAGCGAAGGATAAATTGGTGTGCTTCTTTTCCCATTCCAAACCACAACGTCCATGATTCCTCTTATATTTATATCCAACCCCAAACCCACTTCATCAACGGGCAGATCCCACCACAGACGGAAAAAAGGGGACATATTCAGTCCATCGCAGTAGCCTACAAACGGTCTCGTTGCCTAGTTGCGCCCTTGGAGGACGGAAGCCAACCCTGGCTCGTCAGCCTAACTTCGAGGTCCACGGGCCCAGGGCCATGACAAGGTTAACGACAAGCTTAAATGCGCCAAAGTGCCTTTCAAAGGATGGATGTCCTTGCCTAGCGCCGTTGCACGCACTGTGCACTTTGTGATAGCAATGCTTGTGCACGCTTCGGTGCATGTTGCCCTTGTGAGGTCAAGTCAAACGGGTCGTCGGTGTGCAGATGGCTGGCATTCGTCTGCTTGTACGCAGAACGGAGGAAGCTCAAGTGGCAGCTTGCCTTTGGGAATGGTGAGAGGCTGCCTGCGAATCCCTGTCGCTATCGATGACAAGATGCCTGTTTGAGCATATAGAGAGCAGGCAGAGAAGGCTCGTTCGCAGAATACCGTCCTGGAGTTCCCAGATGGACGATGGTGTTCTAGGCAAGGATGGTTGGTGCAAGGCGAGCAAGTCGGTGGTCGACACGATCAACACTACGCTCAGAGCAGCCTGCCCGAGTACCACAAAGTAGCGCAAGCGAGTAATGATATTGCAGGTATGAAGGGTCAAGAATTGGAGACATGATGTTGGGGGCCGGACCTGAGCCGGTTACGAGATTACGTGAGAAAGCGCGGATTCGAAAAGGTCCACCCATGTGTTGCATTGTCCGTTCCTCGGATATTGGCCATGACGGGAATGAATATCCCAGAGGCGTGCACTTGGCCTGTTGAAACGATATCGAAGTTCAAGTGCTATCGTATGGCTTGGCTGTGATTCAGAGAACCATATGCTCACTCAAGGCAAGCAGCAGCTGCTGGAGGAGATGGCTGTATCCTGAATGTCTTCCTTCTGGTGTTTGCCAACGAGACTTGTCCAGGACGCTCGCCATGATTCACCGGCCGCCGTGGTCTGCCTTGTTAGCACTCGAACCCGGCATCACTGAGTGATCGCTGAGCTTTGCAATCTTGGCGGATTTACTGCAAGCAGCATTTCCACAAAGTCAGATGCCCTCGACCCCGGAGACACTGGTATGGCAGACGTTGCTGTTGAGCAACAATCTCTGCGACACTGGTGCGAGTCCTGCAGAGTATCCGCAAGCACCCGACAGTATGCGCTCGATAACATTATGTAAGCCATGGGCAAGAGTCTCCACTGTCTGCTCCGTTAATGGATACTTTGGGTTGTGAAATATCTGCACAGGTTGGTCGGTTGAATGGGAGACTTGCCGATTACATAGTACACCGATTACATCGAGCTCAACCAAAACTGTCTTGCAGTTGACTACATCATTATTGAACAATACGACAAAATGGCCCCAAAGACAATCATTGTGACGGGCGCTGGCCGTGGGATCGGCCTCGCAATCTCGCAGTATCTGCTGAAAAACTCTCACAATGTGGTGCTGGTTTCTCGCACAGAGAGTGAGCTGGAAGCTCTGAAGAAGGAGTACCCTTCTCAAGTCAGATACTTGGCGGCAGATCTGACTCAGTTCGAGGTAATACCGCGTGGATGGTCGCAATTGATTCTGAACATCGAAGACCTTTTTTTATCATTAACATGCTATCTAACAGAACGCTACAAAAGTCGTGGATCTCGCCGTTGGGTTCGGAGGCAAGCTCGATGGCTTGGTTGTGAACCACGCGGCGCTAGAGCCCATCAAGCGCATCGCAGACAGCTCGATCGATGAGTGGAAGAAATTGTACGACATCAACTTCTTCAGTGCTCTTGCTATTGTAAGTTACACTGCTCATGTTCAGAAGACTTCACGTGCTAAGAAGACTAGGCCCAAGCAGCGATACCTCACCTTCGCAAGACCAAGGGTCGCATTGTTATGGTGACTTCAGGCGCCATGCAGAAAGGATACACGGCTTGGGGACCGTACGGATCCTCAAAGGCAGCCTTGCATTCTCTGGTGCAGCACCTGGCAGTCGAGGAGAAGGACATCATCACAGTTTCTGGCAATCCAGGCCGCACCGACACCTCGATGCAGAAGCTCATTCGCGATCAAGGCAAAGAGCACATGGACGCCGAGATCCACGCTGACTTTGTCTCGGTATTCGAGAACGAAAAGCTGCACAAACCAGAGGGCCCAGGCTACGTTTTTGCAAGGCTTGCACTTGACGCTACACCTGACCTCAGCGGCAACTGGGTGAGGTAAGTCGCAGTCCTCTTCTGCTTGACCGAAAGACTGATACTGACCTGTAAAAGTTGGAATGGGCCAGAGCTAGCGGCATACCAGGGAAACTAAAGATGATTGCTATTAATCATGTCAGCATAAAGTCCGACAGTATACAGTCCAAAAAGACGGCGTGATGTGAGGGAGCCTCATTCGAAAGATGAAAAGCATATACATTTGATCCACATTATTTGCTTCGGATTTAGCATGGAATGTAAATTATTAATCATAGGCAGTGCAACACACGTCGTTTTGGGTATGGAGAATCAAGCAGGTTTTCTTACCTCCTATCCAGAGCGCTGTCGATTGTGACCGTAGGTTCAAGGACAGCGCCGGCAACCCCCAAGCGTTTCGAACAAGCGAGTTCCGTGAGTGTTGCTCCATGATCAGAGGATACATTATCGCTCGTCATTCAGATCTCGTAATACAACATTATACAATGTCATGGCAAGCAGGAATTGAGCGTTGGTTGACAACTTTGATATCGGAACGTCGTACATGTTACAAACCTGCAAGTAATAGCTTGATTAGCAATCAGAAACACCGGTTGGCAGTAAAATTAAACAGTGTATAGCAGATCAAGATCAGTAGCGTCCGTTTGGAAAGACTGGGTCAATCACCATGGTTTGGTATGCCTGGGGCGACATGAAGCTCATCATAGAAGAAGGGGAAAAAGGAAAAGCAAGCGGCTTGGGAGAAAAGCCCATCACGTACCTTTTTGCGCATTGCGCGCAAGCAGTTTAACGTCTTTAGTAGACACGCCAGAGCTTTGTACCAAAACCAAGCATTGCTGCTGTGATGTTGCCCAGTATCAACGGCGTTTGCAGCTGTTGAGAAACGCAAAGTGTGCAAAGAAGTTGGTGGTGGTGGAGGACTGCAAAGAGGAAAACGTTTGTCGCGCGCCTTTTTGTGAGAAATCTTTTGGACACAGCAGCGTGTGGCTGATGCAGGGGCGCTAAGGCTGTAAAGGGGCTAGTGCTGTCTCGATAGCCCGATACCAAGCCACATGCCTGGTGCGCCTCTCCGCTGACGGCTCCTGCCTTTGGTCACTGGAAGGATAAACACCGAGTCAAGTACTTAAGGCACAAGGTTGACCTCACCCAAGCCAGACGTGCCCTTGCCAACTAGACCGGCTGACCTGGACTTTTGCCAATGAGGCCCCCCCCTTTTGTTCGAGAGCGCAGCAATATGAAGAGCTTCACATGATCCAATGACTTGACCATTCTTTTGTTATCTTCTTCCGCTCTTACCGCACCCAACTTTTTTTTTTTTTGGCGGTTTATTTTGCTGTGAAGGGCGCGTACGCTTTGCGCTGAGAGGGCGCGTTGGGCTGGGCGCCCGTAAGTATCATCCACCATGTCTGATCATGAATTTGGAGGTGCGTAAATCCTCACGCCAACTCGCAATTCCCACCTGATTTACTGCATCGTCACCTCGCCTTGCCGCCTGTCACCAGTCAGAGTTGTCGACAGTCACTCGGACATACCCTGCAGGCTTGTGGTTGTCTGTCTGTCTGTCTGTCTTTGTGTCTGCCTGCTATTCATGGCTGATATGTAGACAAACCTCGTCGAGTGACTGGGTGCAAGGCAAGCCATCTACATGCACTTGATTTCCTGGCCGCTGCTTCCCATACAACTTTCCACACCTTTCCGGCTTCCAAGTTCCCATTTACGCCGTATTCACATCACTGTCCTCTATAATTCATCAAATGCACACCACACCGGGAATTGACTCACCTCTCTACCTTCTCACCCGCCACTATGGACAGGTTTACTCCATACGGAAATGCCAGTGCGCATACCCTGAAGTCCCTGGAGATTCGGGACCTAGCACACCATATGAATAAAAGGCTAACTTGGACTCTAGCTGCCGATGATCTGTCACTACCAAAGGGTGAGTTGCACATCCCATTCCTCTCCATCCACTCATGTCACGGAGACATCTCGTTCCTGTGGACGACCTTTCCGGCGCCTGAGAAGAGTCACATGCTCGCAACTGTGAGACCGCGGCTCTAACATATTCACAGCGACTGTTCAAAAGATAGTCAGTGAGATCCTGCCTCCTGCCAATGGTGTGGCCTTCTCCAAGGAAGCTCGCGACTTGCTCATAGAATGTTGCGTCGAGTTCATTACCCTGGTGTCGTCTGAGGCCAACGAGATATCAGAGAAAGAGGCAAAGAAGACCATTGCTTGCGACCACATCACCAAGGCACTGGAGCAGCTCGGTTTCTCCGATTACGTCCCTGCCGTTTTGGAGGCTGCGTCTGAGCACAAGGAGCAACAGAAGGTGGGTTCAGTGGCCAATTTTGCTCAGCAACCATGCCTTGCACTGTGGCGATTGTTCACTGATCGTTGTTTCAACAGGGTCGTGAAAAGAAACTCAACAAATTTGACCAGAGTGGCATGTCGATGGAGGAGTTGGAGAGACTGCAGGCAGAGCAGTTTGCCGCCGCCGCCGCTCGACACAACTAGAGAGTGCCAACAATGCGTAATATGATGGCATGTGCTGCATATTCGCCATAGGCTGCACATGTCTCGTTGACCTTTCACCTTGGATCATGAAGAAATAAGCATACACAAGCACTATAGCAGTCCGGGTCTTTGCTGCGTTTAGAAAGGCGTTCAGGAAGCGACTTGGACACCAACATGGTTGCGGAGGAAGCTGGTGCAGGAAATAGGCTATTCAGTAAAGTCTTAATATCCCGATTCTTTTTTTGACCACAAGCTTGAAGTTGGTCAACGCGAGAGTCTATGGCATTCAATGGCCGGACGGACGGTAAGTTTCATTGTGAATCTTCACCGACTCGCTATCGTTGGTACGCCACTTGCCGGCTACCTTACATTATTACACTATTTTGCTATACATCTGTTGGGGGTATTTCTACTGTCCTGGTCGGTGGCGGTAGGCATCGATTATACATACTGATTGATTCCTAGGGGTTTTGTGGTTTTTTGGTTGTTTTTTTGGGGAGTTTTTTTTTTGTTAAGAATTGCAAACTGATCAAGAAAAAAACACTAACGCCATTCTTTAGCAGAGATTGCGTGGGGATCTCAACGACTACGGCACTCCGAGACGAGGAGGCATTTCAAAGCAAAAAATGGGGTATCCGCATCTTCATTACATCGTCAGGCGTGGATTCGTCAACCGTCACGGCTGTTTCTCGGCCTGTAGATCCTGCAGAATCTTGGCTCGCTCGGGCGATCTCAGCTTCAGCTGGCATTCGTAGTCCGTAGGGTGCCTAGCAGATTATCACAACGTCAGTCTTCGATTCCCCATTACTTTCTCGCACAATGCCAGGTGTCTTCAAGGGGGAAATTGTGTTGGTCACTAACCCGCCCAGTCCAACCGTCAATGCAGCCTCCGGCTCCAATACCTTTCCCTCACAATCTACAACCTTATCAAGCTCAAACACGCTGATCAAAGTCGCTATAAAGATGTACACGGATGCAAGCGCAAGGTGATTGCCGGGACACTTGCGTCGACCAAACCCAAAGTTTCCCGTTGGAAACGGCTCTCCTCTTTCCAGGAACCTGTCTGGATCAAACACCTCGGGATCCCGGTACGTCGCCGGGTCGCTCGACATGGCCTTTGTGTTGGCAAACACCATACTGCCTGCGGGGATGAAGACGCCCTTGTACACATCATCCTGCAGGGTGCAATGCGGGATCACAAGCGGATTCAGCGGAAGCACACGCATGCATTCCTGCATGAACGCATCAAAGTACGTCAGCACGGGTCTATCGTCAAAAGTCGGCAGCCGAGACAGTCCCACGACGGCATCCAGCTCGTCGCGCACGCGCTGCTGAACGCCGCGGTGCTTGGTGAGGAAGAGCATGAGCGTGAGGATGGTGCCCCAGGTGCTGTTGCCGCCGGCGATGAAAACAGCGGCTGTGGCGCCCTTGAGATCGTCGAGGGTGGTTTCCTGCGGGGTGCCCGTTTTGGCGTTCGCGGTCCAGGTCTCGTAGTGCTTCTTCATGAAGCTGGGTGCAGCGGTGCCTGCTTCGATGTCGCGCAGGCTGTTGCCCCACGGGATGTCGTGGATGGTGCGGATGGCGACTCGGCTCTGGCGGGCGTGGCGGAGGGCTGGGGAGAGGCAGGAGGGGAGCACATAGCGGGCCAAGGGGAAGATGTCGACGATGGTGGACCCGGCGATGCCGCCGTTGGTGGTGGCTTTGTTGGCGGCCTCGGCCATGGCTGTGTATGGAGAGGTGCTGGATTTGACTTCCTGGCCGTAGGCGATGCGGAAGATGATGCTTGTTGTGAGGAGGAGGGTGGTGTCGCGCCAGTCCTGCGGCGCGGCGAGGAGCGACCGCACGGCCTTGTGGGCTTCTTGCGTTTGCATGGGCCTGAAGGTCTTGATGGCGGATTGGGTCAAGGTTGTTTGGAAGAGGCGGCGGTGGATTTTCCATCGAGGACCCCAGCGGAGGAATGTGAGGGTCAGACCCCAGCCCATTCTGAGGAGAGAAAAAGGAGGTTAGGACGCGTTTGTCTACGCGATCAAATGTGACCAGCAGCATGGGTACAATTTGTGCTTGTTCACAGGGACAGTATCAAGGAGGCCTACACTTCGAAGAGGGTGAAGCGAGGCCGGTCAGAGTAGTTGCTCCCGCGCTTGTCGAGCAGATCTGTGGCTGCCTCGACGCTATTCAGACCTATCATGTGCTGGCCAAGCACTTTGATATGAATGACATCGGAGTCTGACAAGATTTGGAGTTGTTATTAGTGGCATATTTTTATGATTCAGACTACTGCTTCGTGTATTCGTCTTGGTCGCTATCCTCCAAACGCGAAAAGAAAAAACCCGATTACAATCCATAGGATTGACTCGAACGGACGTACCGTACTGCTTGCCCCAAGTTATAAAATCCTGCTCCAGCTGCTCACTGAGCTGCCACAGATTGCCAACCAAGAATCTGCCGGTCGGTCCCGGAGGGAGTGGGAGTGAGGAGCGTCGTCGACGCAGGACCAACACCGCAACGAAAACAAAGAGAAGAGCCGATGCCGACACGACGTTGGCGTCGCTCACGATGCTATTCGGCAGAAGCATTCCTTCTCGAGTGTGCACGCAACAACGCCCGGAGGGACGGGGTGTGACGGGAGGGCACAGGATGGGAAGCAAGAAACCAGCCCAAAAAAAAAAAACCCCCCCCCAAAAAAAAAGAGAGAGAGAGAGAGCAGTGAGGCGATGATGGTATAGATCTGAACGAGGATGTACAAGTACAAGTATCAAGAAGGAAGAAGAAGAATAAGTAGAAAGAAAGAAGTTGTATCGCTTTCAAGGCCCATGAGCCTGTTGGATGTCGTTGGCCGGCAGAGGAGAGGTTAGAGTTAGACTTGATTATCTATGCTGATTCATGTCTTGTATTCTCAGACATGCTGCACTTACTCGCGCGACTTTCAAGGCAAATCGGCAACCTGCAAGCAGAACAACCAACCCAACGCAAACGTGCCGTATTTGTATGTGCATGTATGTGCATGTATGTGCCATGTATGTATGTGCTTTAATAAGCAGCGTTTATGCAGCTGCAAGGCAAACTGCACAGCAGACCTGACAGCTCACGAGGAGATGCTCCATTGTAAGGCGATGCTCACCATGTACCGACTCATCCAGCAGCAGCAGCAGCAGCAGCAGCAAGGTGATGGGGGCGACAATCAAGGCCCCGTTCACCCATCTGGCATGCCCTGGCGGCCTGCAAGACACGAATAGCCCCGGGAACAAGAGTGGGGATGGTGTGGTTGTTCTGCTGACCACATTGGCTATCGTTGACTGAGTGGTTCACGGGACGACGCCAGCAAACGTCCTCTTGGCTGTCGTGCTGTCTGGGTTGGCTTCGGGGCACACACACAAGTCCCGCACAGAGCTTGCATAAGGCAAGCAATCAGATGCAGAGTGTGTTGTCGTCGTGCTGATCAGCAGGGAAAAGCCCACGCATCCAGCATAAACATATCTCCGGTCCTGCGCAAGCTCCAACGGCGGCTCGAGCCAGACGTGAGGCTGCGTGGTGGTATAACAGGCCCAGAATGGGAAAGCCGAGGCCCATCCTACCGTAGCCTCCAGGCCATGCCATGTCCTTGAGAGGGCGCCAAGATCACGATGTACCGTGGCCGGCCTGCTTTCTTCGGCAAGACGGCTCGTGGCCACTGCTGTTGCTGTTGCGGTTCCTTTCCAACAATGTCACGTAGTAACCAGCGGCACACAAACGGGCCAACGGGCAAAACATGCCCCGGTGAGGCGTGGTGTCCGTGTGATGGATATGCTTACCGCAAAATGCAAAAGCAGAGGACTTGTGCGTTTGCAGGGTCACGGCTCGTCGTCGTCGTCTTGCGCAGACCGCTGACAGGTGCATGGCAGAGCTTTGCCTGCCGGCACCGAGCTGTCCGGCTGCAGCATCCTGGACAACAGCGCAAGGCTCCAGAAACCCTTACCCTCTCATTGCCCTAACCCAGAGATGCAGACCAGGGTTTTAAGGCCAGCCTTCCAAGTCACTTGATCCGCCAGCCTATAAGACCCAGCCCCGGCCTGCTGAGGCCCCCACCTGCGAAAAGCGGGAACGCTTTTGCCACGGGCACAGTCCACGCTCGGGTCTGCTGCAGTTTTCCATCCTGCCTGCCGACGGCCCACCTCATCGCCAAAAGTCGACTCGTCGTTGCCGGCCATCCATCGCAACAACCGCCTGCGCGTCTGTGTCTCGCCATGGACGACCTCACTGCCGCCTCTCCCATCCAGACCTCCGGCCTGACTCCAGGCCTGCTGCCCAGCGCTGGAGTGGCCCCGTCTCCTTCGGTCGACCAGGGCGCGCCCAGCGATCACCAGTCGCCCGACCAGCAACTACAGCAGCATCACCACCACCAACACCAGTTGCAGCAGCAGCAGCAGCAGCAGCAGCAACAACAACAACAGCTCCAGCAGCAGCAACAGCAGCAGCAACAACAACAACAACAACAACAACAACAACATCCTCAGCTTGCGCACCAAAACGGACACCAGCACCAAAACCAAGAGTCTCCACAGCCTCCTGGCACGGCCATCAAGCGACGCGCGCCAATCGCTTGCCGTCGGTACGTCTCGTCTACTTCACGCGCGCCTCTCGTCTCAGACGGCTGGACTCGACCCAACTAACACCCTTTGCACAGATGCCGTCGCATGAGGAGCAAGTGTCTACACGACAAGGCAAAGCCGCCATGTAATGCATGTGCAGAAGCCGGCCTCGGCGCTGATGCTTGGTACGTCGGTCGCCCTCTGAAATGGCCCCTCCACGACCCGTCGCATACACTACCACATGGGCAACGAGCTGCCTTTTTCGAATCTTGATCTTAAAAAAAAAAAATGAAAGCAAAAAAACAGACCGTGCTAACGCGCCCTCAAGCATCTTCCCCGTCCGCGGCCAGCCCGACAATGACCGCGAATACCGTCACCCTCGCATAAGGGCCGACAAGGCCCAGAAACGAGACTCTGCCAAGATGCGCCGTGACATCCTCGACGCGCCCGTGATGCCTGCTGCGCCGGTGCCGCCCAAGAACATCAAAGGCGTTGACCAATGGGATTATCTGCCCCCGCTGCCCGATATCATCGAGGCCGTGAGCCAGTTCACGCGAAACTACTTCCAGCTCGGCTTTATCCCCAAGCAGGCCTTTGTCGACCGTCTGAAAACCGACCACCGGTCCCTCAGCGTCTTCTTGCTTCTTGGCATCCTGAGCATATCGGCCCGCTTCACGCCGACACTGGTTGAGCGCCATGGAGATGGCATGAAGGCCGCCGAGACGTTCATGGACCGAGCTTCGGCTGTGGCGCTGTCCGAGCTGTACCAGACACCGAGTCTGGAAAGATGTCAAGCCTTCTACTTGCTCAGCATTGCTCAGCAGGGAAGCGGCTACAACCAAAAGAGTTCCATGAACATGGGAATCGCCATGCGCATGGCTGCCCTTCTGCGCTTGCACAGAGAGGAAACATACGCTCTGCCCGCCAACCCGCCCAAGGAAATGGTGATTGCTGCCGAGTCTGCGCGGCGTACCCTGTGGATGCTCCACAGCCAGGACAACCTGCACTCTGGGCCCGAGTCTCCCATTTCTCTTGCAGCCAGCGACATTACCACTCTGCTCCCGTGCAGCGAAGAAGACTATGCCCGAGGACAGGAGCCCGCGTCCCGCGCCGCTCTCGAAGACACGCCTCCCGCGATTGAGAATCCGCAGCTCGTCTCGGATCCTCGGCGGTCCCTCTTTGCCACGCTGATCCAGACACACTACTTTTGGGGCCGCGTGTCTCGCCGCGCCGTCAAGTACGACCGGAGCTCCCGCCCATGGGAGGACACCAGCCAGTACCACGAGCTCGTGCTGAAACTGCACGACTGGGAATCCAGTCTGCCGCATGACCACATGTGGAGTCCGCTGCTCCTCAAAGGATACAAGGCCAGCGGACAGGACCTGGCCTACTTGAGCATCACCAACTCGACGCGACTGTGCAACATCGTGCTGCGCAAGGCCTATTTAACCGAGATGATCAATGCCGAGCAAGCCGAACCCGAGCTGCAGACATTCTGGTCCAACATGTCTCTCGAGCTCTTTAAGAACGTCAAGCTCCTGCATGAGCAGATTGAAATGCAGTTCCTGGAGCGCGCACATGATGACACGATGGGGGCTCAGATGGCTGTAAGCGGATTTTGGAACTGGCAGCTCCCTTGTAGGGCTGATGCTGACGTATTTCAGCTCTTTTGTGTGTTTAGTTGCGGCCACATGGCCACCTATCTCTGCAAATATCCCCATAGTAAGTCTTGTTCTGTTTTGCACTCTCACGACCTCCAGCTTGCATGACCCGACTGACCCGTTGCGTTTTTTTTTTCTAAAAAATAGTTTGCCCGGACCCAGCTCTCCGGGCTGACGGGCCTCCGATGCTCCAGCGTGCCATGTCCATCCTTAGTGAAGCTGGCCAAGTGTGGCCGCTGGCTGCACGATGGCTCGAGATATTGGAAAAGTTTGCACGCGACAACAAGGGTTCCATTGCTGGCATGGAGGGCAGCATGGCTGATGGCGTACGTGACGACAATCAGAGCGAATGCTTTGCAGTCTGGACTGACATTTTCTATTTGTAGCGTGACCCGATTCCAGAAGCCCTGCAGACGGCCTTGACATCTTCCCCGGGCCGGAATGGCCAGGCCGCGAACCAGCCGACAGATGCAAATGGAGACCAGCCACGCAACGGCGAGCAGTCTTCGACAGCAGGCATTCTGCCTGCTCCACCCAGTGTGCCCACGCCGATGATGTACATTGACCCTCATATGCGGGCGCAGAATCAGCAGGCACAAGCGCAGATGCAGGCTCAGGAAGCACAAGCCATTGGGGGCGTGCAGCAGCAGCAGCAGCAGCAGCTTGGCGCGCGGCAGACGACAGATGGGCTTGGCTTGCTTCTGGAAGCCTTTGACACGCACCAGGGAGCCGCAGCTGCTGCAGGAGCGGAGCAGCCGTACGATCCCAATGTTGTGGTGACACAGGCCGGCGGCTACTATGGCCAGCCCGGCGCGGCAGCCATGCCTGGCAATGACGGGTATGAGAATGAACTGCAGTTCTACATTGACGGGCCTGCGGCGCCAAATGTGCAGGGCTGGATGGGAGGTGGCCCTAGTGTATATGGCTACTGAGGTCGATGATAACGGCTTGAAAAGGGGATTTCCCGTGTTGCAGGCGTTGGTTGGACCACTCTTCTTTTTCTTTTTTTCTCATTCCTCTTATTTACTCCCCCTTTGTACGGGTACCACAACCATGGGGAGCTTTCTTGGGTCACATTGATACCCTGGAAAAGCTCAGCTTGCTCCCTGCGATGGAATACGGAAAAAAAGGGACGGGCATTGCTGCATTGGCTTTTGTACGGTAGATAATCGGGAGGACAAAACACAGAATCCAGCATCTAGCGGGTGGAAACAAGACGCACTCTGTGCAAAGCTGTAACTTGTGGTGCGGAGCCGCGAGTCCGATCTCGTAGTGTGCTGGGCGTGGACTGGATCCGCTTTCAGGCGAGCAGAGCGGGTCGCGGACCGGTTACTGTCGGCCTTGTGTTTTGCGAGCCCCAATTTGTTTGGGACTGCTGGATGATACTTGTGATAGTACGTAATTGTGGGCGTTGGCACTGCGCGATCGCGCACTTCTCAAAGGGCAGCAAGCAACGTGAGAAGCGCCAGGGTACGTACCCTTCTTTCTGGTGCTCGTTTTCTGGCTGAGGCTGCGGCTGCGGCTGCTACGGCTGCGGCTGCCGTTCTGGTACGCACCCCTGCACCCCTGCATTACCCCAGAATCTCTTTGTCGAGCGAGCCCCAAAGCGTGACTCAGTTGTGAATGACTCTTTCCTCGTTGGTCGTCTTGCCTTTGCTACTAATACAATTGTATAACAGACCAGCCACTTCCTCCTGCTCGCAACCCCCAAGCCACGCCTCCATTGAGCCTTTCTGCTGCAGTGGCCGTCGCGCAAAACCCAACCAGCTATCCTGGCGTCCGCACCCTGTACTTTGCATTTTGACTTTCCCGAGTGCCCCTCCACACCCCAGGCTGACATCACAAGCGAGCAGCAGCTCAGACCAAAAAAAAAAAAAACTGCCTGATCACCACCTCTCTTCCCAATCCAGTCCGCGCAACCGCAGCAGACACCTCGAAACCTCGTTGCGTACTCGGCCGACAACACCGCAGTTTCAAGATGCCCATGTAAGTTGCAGCCCATTGTGCAAATTGCGATCCGGCACCAGTCCGCGGCTCACACGCTTTCCCCTTGGGGCGCAACCGTGCAGGCTCGCAGACCCCTCCAAGAAGTACCGGGCGTTTCCGCCTGTCAACCTGCCCAACCGCCAATGGCCCTCCAAGGTCATCGACAAGGCCCCCAGATGGCTGGCAACAGATCTCCGAGACGGCAACCAGAGCCTGGTCGACCCAATGGTGCGTTGTGTCTCGCTCTTCCAAGCCCCTCCCACGAGCCCCACGAGCCCCACGACGGTGCGATCGCCTGCTGCAGCGAGCTTCCCGCGGTGCTGACTCCAATCTGCCCTCCTCCTTCTTGACAGACCGGCGATGAGAAATGGACCTACTTCAAGATGCTGTGTGATCTTGGCTACAAGGAGATCGAGGTGTCCTTCCCCTCGGCCTCCCAGACCGACTTCGACTTTACGCGCCGCCTGATCGAGACGCCCGGCGCCGTGCCCGACGATGTCTACCTCCAAGTCCTGTCGCCCTGCCGCGAGGACCTCATCCGCAAGACGGTCCAGTCCCTCCAGGGCGCCAAGAAGGCCATCATACACATCTACCTCGCCACCAGCGAGTGCTTCCGTCGCATTGTCTTTGGCTTCACGCAAGAGGAGAGCATCGAGCTCGCCAGGCGATGCGCGCGCCTGGTGCGCCAGCTCACCAAGGACGACCCTAGCCAGCAGGGCACCGAGTGGGCCTTTGAATTCAGCCCTGAGACCTTTTCTGACACCGGCCTCGACTTTGCCGTCGAGATTTGCGAGGCTGTCAAGGCCGAGTGGGAGCCCACCGAGCAGAACCCCATCATCTTCAACCTGCCGGCCACGGTCGAGATGTCGACGCCCAACGTCTACGCCGACCAGATCGAGTACTTTTGCACCCACATCACCGAGCGCGAAAAGGTCTCCGTGTCTCTGCATCCCCACAACGACCGTGGCTGCGCCGTCGCTGCCGCCGAGCTGGCGCAAATGGCTGGCGCCGACCGTGTCGAGGGCTGCCTGTTTGGCAACGGCGAGCGCACCGGAAACGTCGACCTGGTCACGCTGGCCCTGAACCTCTACACACAAGGCGTCCACCCCAAGGTCGACTTTTCCAATCTGCAGGGCGTCATTCAGACCGTCGAGGTCTGCAACAAGATCCCCGTGCACCCACGCGCACCCTACGGCGGCTCTCTGGTCGTCTGCGCCTTTAGCGGCTCCCACCAAGACGCCATCAAGAAGGGATTCCAGGTCCGCGAGCAGGCCGGTGCCGAGTACGACGACCACTGGCAGGTCCCGTATCTGCCGCTGGACCCCAAGGATATCGGAAGAGATTACCAGGCTGTGATTCGCGTCAACTCGCAGAGTGGCAAGGGCGGCGCTGCCTGGATTATCCAGCAACAGCTGCACCTGGACCTGCCGCGTGGCCTGCAAGTCGACTTTAGCAAGGTGGTGCAGTCGGTGGCTGACGAGCGCAGCCGCGAGCTGCTGCCCGTGGAGATCACCGAGCTGTTTGAAAAGACCTACTTCCTCCGCCAAAACCCCCGTTTCACGATTGTGGACTACTCCATTGCCCCAGACCGCTCGCGCAGCCCTGCGCCGCCAGAGCCCGGCAGGACGCAGGACACCAAGAACCTGCAGCGTGTCTTTGAGGGCGTCATCGCGGTCGAGGGCCGCGAGGTCAAGCTCCGAGGTCGCGGCAACGGACCTCTGTCGAGCCTATCGAATGCACTGCGCCAGGTTGGCATTGACATTGACGTCAACGACTACAAGGAGCACGCCGTCGGCAAGGGGCGCGATGTCAAGGCCGCCACGTACATTGAGTGCACCGCGGCTGGCTCCAACCAGAAGGTATGGGGTGTGGGCATCCACGAGGATGTCGTCCAGAGCTCGCTGATTGCTCTGCTGAGTGCGGCAAGCAATGTAAGTCTTGATGATGATGATGATGATGATGAGAAATCCTCGTCCATCAAAAAGACTTGGTCTTGTTGTTGCAAAGGCTAATCTGTTTTTGTGTCCATGTATAGTTTGTTTCATCTCAACCTGACGGCGCCATCCTGGACAAGCTGCCGCCTACCAATGGTGGTGCAGAGACTGATCTGATCAACCGCCTGGAGAGTGCTGCTGATGAGATGTGAAAAGTTCTTTGGGAGAAGAAGCAGGTCTTTTTTTTTTGGAAAGGGGGGGGGGAAAGAACTCTGGTTTAATTGGGTTACGTGATGAGCATTCACACTCGTTTGATTTGCGAGTTATTTCATGAGCACCAATACGTATCTCGTCATCCTACAAGCTGAGGGGAAGGAAGTAAAAAAAAGGTGGTTGATGAATCCATATTATGTCGATGAAGAAGAAAAAGCTGTCCAGTCATTTTCCCATGAAGCAGAGGGGAGAAAGCAAAGGTGTCCAAAACAAATCAAGGCAATCTCAAAATGGAAGTATTGTTCACACAAAAACATGACCAAAAAAAACCACACCAGATTTTCATAGCAATATCATATATGTGCCATGTATGTATGTATGAACGTGCGAGTATGGTGATGTCGGGAGCAAAATTGCCAACATGTAATCATTCAGATGCAGCAAGCACTCGCTCTCTCACCGTGCAACGTAGATGTAGATGTAGACAGACGTGAAAAAAAAGGAAAAAAAAAAGGAAAAAAAAAAGGGAAAAGGCCCCCATCGCCAGGTCTCTACGATCCACGCGACGCACGCACGCGTACAGAGAAATGACCAAAAAAGAAGCGTTTGGACTGGCCCGTGGTCGTTGTTGTATGGCTTGGTCTGTCTGGGGGGGACGCTTACTCTGGATTCCCCAACGGTTTATTCCGTGCATGTGTGTGTGTGTGTGTGTGTGTGTGTACATGTTTCCTAACTCGAGTCTTGGTCATCCTTTTGGTCGTGATTCTTTCCCACCTGAAACGATCCCAAGAGTCTTACCCATCCATCCATCCATCATACCTTGCTTGGCGTTGCTCCTTCGGTAGCCCCCCCCCCCATAATCAATCAATCCTCTTAACATTCGAACGGCACATGTTTGGCCCTCAGTGCCCCCCCCCCCCAAAGGGCAAACATGGTGGAATTAATCCGGGTCTAAACATCATGCGGCAACAAATCAGATGGAACCAAGAACTGGCAAGTGAACGACAACATGTCAATTACGATTTGTTTATACACAGACGACAAAAGCGCGCCCAACAGGATAAGAAATCATACACGCAATGATGTAAACCTCCAAGGCTTCTTCTTCTTCCCAGATTCTCTAAGTCTTTCATCTAACAGATGGCTCTCCAAACTCCAGTGCAATGCAACAATGACAATTACGCAGATGGGATATCATATTTGGACACTTCCTTCTCTTGGGTATCGCGCCATTGCGAGATGAACATGTAATCATCTTGACGCTCCATGTTCCTGGCTAGCTTCTCACTTTCTTTTTTTCCTTTTTTTTCTTCTTTTTTTTTCCCTCTTCAATCATTTCGCTCCAAGTTTCTGGGAAATTCGCAAATCAAAGATGATGCGCAATGTGTAGAAAAGGCATGGTTGACGGGCAGTGGTGGCAAATATGAACAAAAAAACAACAAAAAACCAATAAATCATAAAAATCTCCAGATCAGAAACATGGCTCTGGATCGCGTCATCGGTAAGGATGTTGACAAGAAGAAGAAGAAGAAGAATAAAACAACCACGTCCAAGATTGCCAACACCCGCTCGTCGTAGTCTCGTATCGAGGTCGGGTTGTCTCCTGTGAGAAAATGGCTCCCAACCCCCGAAAGTGGAACTCGAAAGGGGTTGTTTACCAGGTAAAACTCTCCTCAAAGAAGTCTACCACAGTTCCCTCCTCTTGCACCTGTCTCACACCTGACCGAACATCATCGGCAAGTGCACCAGGGCCGCAGACTGTCACGGCCATGGCACCCATTTGTGCGTGCACCTCCTTGCGAATCAGCAGTGGGATGTTGGGACGACCTGGGAACATTTGCACCGTGGAGCTGGCCGACACAATCTCCTTGCTGTTCTTTGGTCTGGTGATGAAGAGCTTGATGGTGAGGATCTTTTTGCGGTTGGGCATGCGCAAAACCTCGTCCATCCAGGGTCTGATCCATTCGAGCGCCTCATAGTCGCGGACAATCCAGATCAGAGTGACGCGACGAGTGGCGATGCTGCCATCGTTGAAGCCTTCAATGAGGGGCCTTAGGTAGCTGAGCTGGTGGGTGATGCCGGTGGCGCCTGCCACGAGCACAGCGTGACCGTAGCTGTCCAGTCCGTGGTGGCCGCCATAGGGGCCTTCGAGAGCGGCACGGGTTCGGATGGCGCGGCTGGGCGAGTTGTTGGCCATGTTGTAGAGGTCGCGGGTGAAGCCGCTCTGGGCGCCAATGACAAAGGAGACGGAAGTTGTCGTGTTCTTCTTCATGATCATGAGCTCCTTTTCGTCCACGGGAAGTTCCTCCGAGTGGTGGTCGACCCAAGCAATGGAGAAGGGGTGGTTCTCCCAGGGCTTGATGCCAGCAAAGCGAATGTACGCGTGAGTGCCGGCCTTGATGTCGACGTGGCGCGGCAGGTGCATGGTGACGCGGCTGCACTCACCAGGCATGGCCTCGACAATGGCCTCGGTGAAGCCGCGGGAGGACCAGTTGCAGTAGGTCAGGCGCACCATGCGTGCGGTGCGGTCAAACATCCAGATGGCAAACATGGCCATGAACCAGGTCTGCTGAGGGAGACCGGTGGCGATCTCGGTGGGGGTGAGGCAGTGGATGAGGGCACCAACGAGGACAATGAAGGCCAGGATGATGTGCGTGGTGAGAAACGTCTCGTAAAAGGCATGGCGGATGGGCGAGAGAGACAGGATGAGGATCACAAACATGGCCCAGCTGCCGGCGGTGCCTGATGCAATAAAAGGGTCGTGGAAGACACGGTCGACCAGGCCCGACCAGCCAGTGGCTGCCATTTGCACAATGCTCCAGGCCAGGAAGTGCACAAAGATCTCGATGATGGCCAGACGGCCAAGCCATCGGTGGAAGAGGTTGTAGGTGTCGAAGCTGATCTTGAGCCACGAAATCAAGGGGTTGTTGCGACCGGCAAACAGAAACAAGGGAATCATGTTGACGGCCGCCAGCGTGCCCGAACGGCCTCTAATCTCGGCGCACAGAGAGTACTTGTTGGAGTTGGACCAGTCGACGTAGCACATGTAGACAATGTTGCTGATGCCGTAGAGAGCGAGCTGGCCAAAGTGCAGCCGCGAGGGCAGGGTGCCCATGTTCATGGCCGAGGAGAGCCTGATTTCTCGGTTGTGGCGCTTGCCCCAGAGAGGCGCGTACCAGACGTCCGTCTTGAAGGAAGGCATCCAGTGGGCTTGCGCGTACTTCCAATACGTCTGCCGCTCGCCCTCGATGGACATGGCCGAGACGTGGCGGATGTGCGACCACATGACCTGGTAGATCCTGACCAACAAGATGACGAAGCCAAAGGCACCCAGCATCCACCACAGACCTTGCTTGAAGATCATGTTGTTGGTCTGGGCCACGCCGTTGAGGCCATGGTCGTAGGGCGCAATGGTCTCTTCTGCCGCCGAGACGGTCGAGGTTGCTGATGCAGCAGCATCTGTGGCTCGGCGGAGGAGGGTTGGAGTGGACTCCATTGCGAGAGCGAGCCGGCGCCGCTGGAAATCCATCATGTATGTGCGTGTGCGTGTGTTGGTTTGTGTGTGGTGACTCCAAAAAGGATTGCAAACACAAGAAGGGAGTCGGGCTTGCAAGTTGTTGAACTCCCAGGACGAGGAGCCCAGGGGTTCAAGAGCTGCAGTGTCCGAGCAGGCTGGGGCTGCTATCGAAGGCGGAGGCTAGGTGGCTGTTACAAGTGCCTTGTTTGGGAGAGAAGTCAAGAATGGCTATTGTTGTTGCTTTGCTTGCATTCTTGTTGGCTGGGCCTGTTTGTAGAAAAGAGAACAATGCGCTTGGCACGGAATTCTTTGTTGTTTGCAAGGCAATCAAGAGACTCAAGAAGGGACTGGATGATCCGAGCCGGCGGATACAGACGACAAGATGGAAGAGCGGCAGAGCAGCAGCGATGGTAAGGACTGTGGGAATTGTGCAATCAACACGATCGTGTCGGCGGCTGGAGATCGTCCAGGTCGTCGTTGTGTCGATATCGATTCGAAATGAGAGTGAGGATGGGAGCCCCAAAAAAAAAAAAAGCCCGGGTCCAAAGAAGGTGGGTAAGCGGTTGGAGAGAAAAGAACCGGCCCGTCGTCGTCGTCGTCGTCGTCGAAGAGGAAGAGGAAGAGGAACAAAGGCGAGCAGGTCAGAACAGAATGAAGATCACCAGATGGATCGTCACGTAGGGCACAACCAAAAGCTGCCAAGAGCCGTTGGGTCCGCCAAAGAGAGAAGTGGAAAGCCAAGAAGAAGGTCAAGCAGACGAGAAGAGAGCCCAAGGGAAAGGAAGCGGGCAGGGAAGACACGATGATCGTCGAGGTTAAAAGGGCAGCGCGGCCTGCTGGACAGGGGTCCTGGGCAGGAAGGGCGGGTGGATCGACGGTGGATCTGGCGGTGGCCGTGGGTGGGCAGGTGCTTTTTGGCTCGGTCGCTGCCGAGCGAAACAAACCAAAACAGTTTCTGCATACTGCGCCTATGGTTCTAGTGGCTCGAGTTGGCGACAGTGAGCATCATAGTGAGCATCCTGTGGGGGTACGTCAGCGGGGACCCGCTGTGCTTTCGACACCGTCAACACCCAAGGACATCCAAGGACACGCCCTAACACCCTAACCCCAACCCGCCTGCACACCCGCCCCCGGCGCTTTGCCTTGCCTTGCCTCTTCGATTCGTCGTCCTGCTGCTGCTCCTGGCTGCGAAATCCCGCCAGCGAACTGAGCTTGACGGCGTGTAACGCGCTGGATGCAGTCTGGGCCTATCGATGGAGCCAGTGTTCTGCGTCGCAGCACCCGCGGGCCATCGACAGCAAATCATGCAGCGTCTTGGTGCCATGGAGGCGGCTCAGCGCATCTCACCCGCCCCCCTGTCTCGTACCGGTGCCCTGCAGCGATTCGCCCAGGTGGCCGCCCCGCCCGCCGACAACCCCCTGCCACAGCATGGGTGCCCGCCAGGGGCCGGGGTGCGTTGGTGGGGCCCCAGGGCGAGGCTAAGCCCCAAAGAGGACAGCTCAGGGGGCTTTGGCAGGTGGGGCCCACCCTCCACCACCGCTGGCGATGATTCGTGATGCGGCCTTGGGAATTTTTGGTTGCTTGCTTGGTTGCTTGCTTGCCTGCTGTGCTCTGGCGTTTTCGATGCCCACTCTCCATGCGGTCCAACATTTTGGGCGATCGATCGACGCGACAATAGCACCACCGGCGCAGCCTGCCAGCCCAGCCGAAGCCCCTTGATCAACCCCCCGCCGCGTTGGCATCAGCTGTTTTCGGGTCGCCATGGTGCCGTGGTGCTCTGATGCCATCGCCAGTCAGACCAGACGGCATTCTGGATCAAGGACCCGCGCAACCGACACTCGTCCATACGACTTCTCGTCGGGCTCCCGCCAGCTCGGGTGTGGCTGCCAGCCCCTGCTGCAGCGCTCCCAGACGCAAGCGAGATATCGAGGCTCGGCCGACCGCTGCGGTGGCTGGCCGCCAGCGCCCCAAAGAGGCAATCCGCCGCTGGGCGTGTGGTGCGTCTTCGGCAAGCTCGGATTCGCAGAGCCTCAGAGGAAGCCAGGCGGGTAGCATTGCATTGCTTCTCGCTGCAAGCTGCGGCTCCATTGCGCGTTGCAATCTAACGCTGGTACTGCGCGTCAAAGCCGAGACGCACTGCAGAAGAGCTACCTGCACAGAGAAAAAAAATACTATAAACAAAGAGGGCTGGCTCCACATAAACCTTGTTTCACAATGCAGATTGCCCTGGTCGCCAGGGAGAGGGGTTCCGTCCAGTCCAGTGCAGTCCAGTGCGGTTCAGCGCAGCGCAGGGCAAGACAGGGCAGGGCAGGGCAGGGAGCGCCACCGTTCATGTCGCTAAAACAATCCAGTCAACGGCCTCCTCTTCTTCCTCCTCCTCCTCCTCCTCCTCCTCCTCCTTCAACGGGCGGGAACAACAGGGGCTGCCAATCTCATCCCATCCCCCTGTGGGACCCGTCCAGTCTCTTGGTCTCCTCTTTCTTTTCTTGGGATGGCCAGGGAAAATGCCATGTGGGCAAGACAGACTGTACTGGCACGGGCCAGCCAAGCCATTCCTGCGTCTTCCTTCCCCTGTGTGTGTTCTCGTGAAGCCAATAGTGGCTATTGCCAATACTAATCACAGACCTTGCGACTGGGAAAGTGAGAGTGGGAACGCAGGCCCGGAAGTTGATCGACACATGGACACACACACACACACACACACACACACACACGTAGAAGTATTCAAGGGGACATGGATAACAGCTTTGAACGGTACGGGGCTGGCCCCAGAGCAATTAGAGTACTTGGCCCTGCTGATTCTAGAATTCCATCCGGGCCCCGGCTTTCATAACATGAAAATGAAGAAAGCAAGGGAAAGAAAAAAAAAAAGGAAGAAAAAAAAACCACACTGCGAACAAGGATTGTCGTTTGTTGGTGCACTGGTCAGAGCGGCAGAACTACGGCAAAAACCACACGCTTGTCAGTTGGAGCTGTGGGTACTATTGTTGGCTTGTTTGGATCCTCGGCCGAGTCTGTGTTTTGGTGGAGGATGGACGACCAAGTTGGGTGCACAATGCTTGAAGCACAAAATTAGAGCGACAGAGAGGCGGCATCGTGTGACTGGTTGTTGGTCACTGCCGTGATGTGCATATTTATATACATATATACATATACATATATACATACATATATACATACACATATAGTTATGGGGATTTGTAAGAAACAGCCTGTTGTCCACACCTGTCTCTGGAGATGTCTTCAATAATCACTTTACCAAGTAAGCAGATGTATACATGGTCGACAAGAGCAAGGCTCACGTAGCTCAATCTTTTCCCATACAACACGAACGGTGGATGGAGATAATGACCGCTTCAGTTGACGAGGAGAAGAAGAAGAAGAAGACCAAAGAGTAGAAAACAGCAACACATCGTTCTTCTGGCGTGGCGTGTGTGCATCGCCCAGGGTGTGGATTCTTGCTACATCTTGAGCCTCATCACTGGCCTTTTGCCCCAAGTTCATACATCAGTGGTTTGTATGCGTATTTGGATTGGATTCAATTCTTGTTGTTGTTGCTAGTACATGGTAGTAGTAGACTTGACTGTTGCACCCCTGCAACCAACCAGTCGGTTACTTTGCGTATTTGCTCCCTGCAGCCGCTACCAGCTGCTGCCAGCCCTCGCGCCAGCCGGCAGCCTGCCAGCCCCAAACACCCGCACGTCATTCCACGGCCGGCTAGTACGTACCCAGCTACTACCATCCAGCAGGGACAAGCTTTGACCTTGCTTCAAAGATTTGATAGCGATAACGGGCCAGCCAGCCCAAGGTTCCTCGGACCAAGCCGCCGCCGCCGCCGCCGTCGCGCTCGTTTGCTTTCCTCGGGAATTGTTTCACGACAACCATCGACGACAACTCCATCCCGCTCACCGACTCACCACCGTCACTACCGATCTGACTCCATTCCCGCGAAGAGGGCGTGTGTCTCACCTTCCAGCTCGCCAATTGACGACGGACGGCATACTTTGGCTCGACGGGGATTGCACCAGTCAAACGAACACAAACACGCGAGCGAGCGAGCGAATAGACGAGCAGTCCAGATAACCCTCACCACCAGTACCAGTAATACACGGCAGCAGCACTCCACGATCGAAAATGGGCGCAAACTCCTCCAAGCCATCGGGCTCTGCGCCTACGCATGTGTGGAACGGGTGCGTTCGACGCTGCCCCCCCCTCTCCCATCTTTCTCGTTCGTGTAGCGTCTGCAAAAAGGGCCTTAGTCCGGACAAGAAACAGAGAAAAATGACGAGGATGTGTGGAGAAGGAGAGACGTGTGAAAAGAAGAGGTCACAAGCTAACTGTAACCTCTTTTTTTTCCCCTTTAGTTCCTCGCCCGCCGGCCTATCGCAGGATATCATTGAGCAGCTGCAGGGCAGCACCGAGGTAGGTCTTGTCTGCTGGTTCCTAGGGTTTCGTATTGTGCTCGTCTTTGGGGTCTGGTCCATGTTGTTCATGGTTTCATGGAGACGCTCCCAAGAAAAACAACAAGAACAAACAAAAAAACAACAAAAAAAGACACCGTGATGCGATAAATCACCACACCCTGCCTACCAACCGACCGAACGACTGAAATCCAGCCTGACCAATTCTTCCCTGCTCTTTTTTATTATTCTTCTTTCTTTACCTTACTAACCAGTGCCAACCCCTCCAACCCCCAACCACAGAACGACGCAACCCGCAACGCCCTCATCGAATCCCAAGTCCAGCGCCGCGTCGCCGACGAGCTCCGCAAGCTGCAGCAAAACTCGGACAGCCAACTCTCCTCTCTTCTGCAAAAAGCCACCGCCTCCGACGAGTCTTCTTCTTCCTCATCCACAGAAAAGGACAACCTCTCCCGCCACACCGTCAACCAAAGCGTGGAGCAGCTGCGCCAAAAGGTCGAGGCCCGCAGACTCGTCAAGGAGGTCCCCGAGGGCGTCGAGGAGGCGCGGCGCGAGGTCGTGCGCTGCTTGCGCGACAATGACCGCCGGCCCCTGGACTGCTGGCAGGAGGTCGAACGGTTCCGCGAGGAGGTGCGCCGGTTGGAGAAGGGGTGGGTGGAGAGGGTCATCTCGTGAGTTTGGGTGTGGTAGATGGATGTGCTGAGAGGCCAGGTCAGTCAACGAACGGGCGAGGTGCGAAAGCTTGCAGCGTGGCAAGGCGAGGAGGCTTGGTGTAGGGCTTGTGGGCCCATCTCAAGTGAAGTTCAAGGGGGAAAACACACACACACACACACTCTCTCTCTCTCTCTCACAACAACCAAAAAGTTAGTCACAAAAAAGCAAGGTGTGTATTATAGAATCTGGTTCTGCGTGATCGATGGAGAAGGACTGGAAACGGCATGTCATGGCATGGTATGGTGTGGTATGGCATGGCATGGTATACTCGATCGACAAGGACACGCATGACAGAAAAAAAGAACAGTGACCACAAACGCATCTTGTCATGCTTGTCAAAGAACTTCCCCTGCGGAAGTTGAACTGTTTACCATTAGCAAAACATACATACCAACGCTCCGCCGAATCTTGTCCATGCAGCACTACCGTGATTGGTGATACCCATGGCATTTCAACATTTCGACATTGACAGCCAAATGGAACCCATCTCCACTCTACACCACCACAGCTCTTCCTGGCTACACATCTACATCCACACCATCACCCACACCATCCACATCACCATCAGTATCACCATCCTTCTTCCGCGCCAGCTTTGCCCTGCGCACCTCCTCCGCCCTCGCCAGCCCCTCCAGCCTCTTCCTCTCCCTGCGCACAGCAGCATCCTCCCACGCACTGCCTCCACCCTCACCCACACCTGTCCTCCTCCTCCCCCCCGCCGGCGTCGGCGTTAGCGCAAACCCAGCCCCAGCCTCAGCCCCAAAGGCATCGACCAGTAACCGCCGGAACCGCTCGATCCGCGCCGCGTTCTCGGCAAACCGCTCGTTGGCAATCCGGATGAGCGCCGTCAGATAGTCGCCCGAGACGGTGCAGTGCTTGATGCCGTTGGTCTCGCGGCCAATCAGGCTTTCGAGGCCGAGGCCCATGGAGCGGATGGCAACGATGGGTGTTGCAGAGGCTGAGGCAGAAGCGGAGGGAAGGAGGTTGATGGCGCCGCTTTCGCGGAAGCCTGCTTGGAGACCGCAGCTGAGGATGCGCTGGGCGTGGTGCAGCGATGCAGTGAGGACGTGGAGGATCTGGCGCGAGAGCGTCATGTTGGGTCAGTCAAAACATGTTCAGAGCAATCAAGATTCGAGTCAAAACCATGTCCAGCTCAACAGCAACCAGCCCATCACCACCAACAACCAAAACACAAACAGAAAGACACACGATACAACAGAAATACCAAAAACACATGTAAGGAAAGGAAGAAAAAGAACCACCAAGAAAAGAAGACAAGAAAAAAAAAAAGACATACCATGGGCTCAAACTTGAAATGAATCAACCTGCTCTCCCCATCACTCATCTCCACCGCAGGCGCGCCCTCGCGCCCGTCAAAAATGGGCTCGTCCATGCCCAGCAGCGCGCCCACAATGTTCGGCTCGCTGTCCAGCTTGCCCTGCAGCACCACCGGCTCGTGCGAGACAAACAGCCACCGCCCGCCGCCGCCTTTGCCGCCCACGCCAGCCACCGTGGCCAACCGCTCGCCGTTGGCACCGGCTGCTGGTGGTGGCACGCGTCCACCACCACCGCTGCCTGTGGCTGCTGCTGAGACCATGGTCCCATCATCACGGCCGTCCCCGAGGACCTCCTGCTGCTCGGAGTCATCAAAGGGGTCGACAAACTGGTGCGATGGCAGCTGTCCCCCACCGTCATTCCCTGGAACCCCACCGCTTCCATAGTCGCGACCAGAGCCAGGTCTCGGGGCATTCGGGCGCGCGCCTGCGCTTGCTCCTCCTGTTCCACCTCCTGTTGCCGCCACCGCCATCGCCGACGCCGCCGACGGCGACGACGAACCACCAACCACCTTGCGACGCCCCTCGAGAAAAACACTGACCCGCCCCGCACAGCTCGAAGTAGTCACCAAGCCCTCCACCCCGTTGATCACATCAATCAGCTCCCGGATCCCGGCGTCGACGGTGCCCTTGGGGCTCAGGTCCGTGTACTCCTCGTCGGGCAGCGCGAGGTGCGAAAGGATGGTGGCTTTGCGGCGGGTGAATGTTGGCGGGATCAGGATGGTTGCCGGGTTGTTTTGGGAGGAGCTTGTTGACGATGTTGTTGTTGTTGTTGTTGTTGTGCTTGTTGCTGCTTGTTTCGACTGTTCTTGCTGTGGCAGTGAACCTGTCATGGCTGACGAAGACGCCGCCGCCGCAGAATTGTCTTGATGTTCCATTTGCGATCTGATAATCGGCACCCAACCAACTCTCTCTCTCTCTCTGCCTTTGTTCAGAACACCACCAACACGGTACTTTTGCTATCAGCCGCGTGAGAGGACAACCAAAATCGATGATGCTTGACTGGCCTTGTCGGGATTTTGGTTCTTTTTTTT